>PVLC010007956.1:0-60850 GCA_004027655.1 Graphiurus murinus
CAGAGGTGTTAAGTAAGGTGCTTATAGTTCCACAATTACTAAATGCAAAACTTCTGTGACAAGGTAGGTTGATGCTTCTGAATCTAGCACTAAACCTGTTAATACCTAACTCCAATGGGTCTTGGTCTTCTCAAATCCTGGGCTAATGGGTGTTCTCCATAGTTCTAACTAAGCTATACCATGATAAAGTTCATTTCTTTCATAGTTGTTTTGTGCTATGAAGAGCAGTTTTCAAGGAAACATGTTATTTAATGAAGGGAAATCTAGGGACCACTCTACAAATCTTAAATCTCACCTGTGACTACTTCTATATATTCTTTTCATATTACTTTTGGTCATACAAAGAATTTTCATGGACATTTGGTAATATAAAAATTTCACCTGTGAAATAAAGATAAAGCAGCCTGTAATCCAAGTACTTGGGAGGCAGAGACAGGAGGATCACAGCTTGGAGTCCAGCCTCAGCAACTTAGCAAGATGCTGTTTCAAAGTAAAATTAAAAAATTAAGCCGGGTGTGGTGGCACATGCTTGTAATCCCAGTACTTCGGAGGCTGAGACCGGAGGATCCGGGTTCATGACCAGCCTCATCTACTTAGTGAGGTTCTCTGCAACTTAGTGAGACCCTGTTTCAAAATAAATAATAATAATAATAATAATAATAATAATAATAAGAAGAAGAAGAAGAAGAAGAAGAAGAAGAAGAACTGGGGGTATGGCTTGGAGGTAGAATGCCCCGAGTCAAAAAAATAAAAAAAAATTTAAAAAAGAGATGCGGTGTAGCTCAGAGGTAGAATGTCCCTGGGTTCAATTCCCAGTACCAAAATAAATAAATAAAATTGCACTAACCATCTATTGAATGGTCAGTGAGATTTAAAATAATGTGCAGAAGGTTTGTGTTCAAAACTCCAAATACAATTTTTTTTTTTTTTCGGAGTGGTAGTACAGATTGATCCCAGGGGCATTCCAACTCTGAGCTACACCTCCAGCCCTATTTTATTTTTTTGTTCTGAAATAGGGTCTCACTAAGTTGTGGAGGGCCTTGCTAAGTTGCTAAGGTTGGCTGCACAACTGTGATCCTTCTGTCTCAGCCTCCCAAGTACTATTTAAATACTTTAAAGTTACAAAAAGAATGATTGATTGCTACAAAACTATCTTCAAATGTACCCTCAAACAATAATACACAATAGAGTTACTAGCATAACTTTTTTTGTGTGTGTGTGGTACTAGGGATTGAACTCAGAGGCATTCTACCTCTGAGCTATACCCTCCGCCCTATTTTTTATTCTTTATTTTGAAACAGGGTCTCACTAAGTTGCGGAGTGCCTTACTAGGTAGCTGAGGCTGGCTGCGAAACTGGATCCTCTGGTCTCAGCCTCCCAAATGCTGGGATTACAAGTGTGTGCCACCACGCCCGGCTATAACTTTTTAAATGTCACCATCTCCTGATATTAAGCAGAACTGGGTTAGGAACTAGATGTCTAATGTATACCCTAGTTAGCATTAACCACAAACACTTGAGACTAGGTCAAGTTTATTTATTTAATTTTTATTTTTCAGTACTAAGGTTTGAACCCGAGTACAGGGGCATTCTACCTCCAAGCTACACCTCCAGTTCTATTTTTAATTCTCTATTTTGAAACAGGGTCTCACTAAGTTGCTGAGCCTAACTTTGAATCTGCCACCCTCCTGTCTCAGCCTCCCAAGTACTGGGATTACAAGCATGCTTCACCATGCCCAGCTTATTTTAAATTTATATAATCACCTAGTAGTACAGGAATCTTTTCCTTTTGAATGTGACATAAAGGTGTCTTCCTGTCAAAATGACAGAAAATAACATTCTTCTCTATTCCAAAAACACCTATGGCTAAAAAGTAATCAAAATCTCCACATACTAATGCATGTGTTACCCAAAAGAGGGTGACAAATATGTTAATTAACTTATTCAACAAATATTTACCCATCACCAACAAGGTGCTGTATTAGGCATGGTCACATAAACAAAGAGAATCCATCCTGATATTAAGAATCTTTCAATTTAATAACTAAACAAATAAAATTAGGTTCTAGAGATTAAGCTATTTCACTGGAGCACACTAATTATGAAAACAAATGGAAGACTTAATACAGCCAATTTTCCACGTGTTGAGGAGAAGACATGGTACAGGAACAACAGTATGGGAAAAAGCAGATAGACTTTTCCTCTGCTTATTTCTAAACCATGTGACTATTATTCCAAATAGAGAGCCCTCTGCATAAACCATTTTTATGATCAACTCTAAAACTTTTTAGAAAGGGCCACAATAGAAACCTTGGCATTAAACTACCTTATTAAATGAATTCTAATAGCTAAAAATTCCTTCTAAATGACGATTTAGGTTTAACTTTAAGGATAAATGAGAAAATCCTAAATTGTGCACCTGCATATGTTATATTACTTAGTCATTACAAATATGTTATTTCCTCAGTGTTTACATTTCAAAGCTTTTACAGCCGAAAGCACTCTACTCAATTCAAAAACTGACAGGCTTTAATGATGACAAATAAACCTCTTTGGACCATCAACTTTAGAGGTCAACATTAAATTCTGCTCTTCAATTTCAGTTCACATCTAAACTGATCCTGCAGTAAGAGCCACAGGAAACAGGGGATTGTGCTTCTCTTTTAACCCCACCTGCCCTTTTTCCTAGTTTCCTAGTCAAGAGGGCAGAGAGGCATTCCAATTTCAGAAAAAAGAAACTCATAAAAGAGGGACAAAAATGTTAGCAGAAACTCATACATAGGCATCTGAGATTTGCAAAGATGCATTTTGCCAAAAAATGTTCTTGCAATCCAGGTAACCCTAATGAATTTTATATTTTGCAGACACACACATGTTTTAATAGATAATACTGTTTAAAAGCACAAATATTTTCTTTGGCTAGGTTTATGAAAAAAAGTCAGTCTTAATATGTTTTATCAACATTTCTATTTAAAGAGTTACTTTAAAAACAGCATGATTTTGGGTGGGGGCTTCTGTGTGTGCAGACATGCTTCCTGTGATGAGGAGCATAAAAGAGCATTCTTAATACATTTTTCTGTAGGCTGATTTGCTTAGGGAAATAAGATTTGCTTGGAGATGTCAGTATCAAATGCAAACCTGATCATGGGTAACTTTGAAATCATTATCTTTGCTACCCCAGTATATACATCATCCACCCAGATGAAGGATTAATAGAGGCTTGAGGGAAAACCCAAAGGCATACTTCCATTCAATTTTGCCTCACAATGGGAGATTTTCCTCCAGTTCTTTTTTTTTTTTTTTTTTTTTTGCGGTACTGGGGATTGAACTCAGGGGCATTCTACCTCCGAGCTACACCCCCAGCCCTATTTTTTATTCTTTATTTTGAAACCGAGTCTCACTTAATTGCGGAGTGCCTCACTAGGTAGCTGAGGCTGGCCGCGAACCTGGATCCTCCTGTCTCAGTCTCCCGAATGCTGGGATTACAAGCGTGCGCCACCACGCCCGGCCCTCCAGTTCTTTTTGATTTGTGATTGTGGTTATATTTTGGGGAGTGGCAGAGGGAGGTGGACATTGTAATTTCCAAAAGTAATTTAATGTTGTATCATAATTACTATCACCTCTAAGAACATGTAACCATTATTACTGCCTAAAAGAAAATAGATTATTTCAAGGAACCAAGCTCCTTGAATAAAAGGCACACAATTAAGGGCACTTACAACTTATACCAGAGAAGTGTGTGTGTGTGTGTGTGTGTGTGTGTGTGTGTGTGTGTTACTAGAGATTGAACCCAGGGGTATTCTACCTCTGAGCTATACCCCCCAGCCCTACTTTGTTTTTTTTTTTATTTTGAAACAGGGTCACTAAGTTGCAGAGAGTTTGCTAAGTTGCTGAGGCTTGCCACAAACCTGTGATCCTCCTGTCTCAGCCTCCCAAATACTAGGATTATAGGAGTGTGCTACCAAGCCCTGCTAGAGAAATCTTTTAGAAACAACTAGTGCTAACATTTTGGGTGCTTGGTTTTCTGTTTTCAACAAACTTTCAAAATATTTGACAAGACTATGCATTATGCTGATCTGCCAATCTTATCACTGAGAAACTGCAAACAAATCAAAGAACTAAAGTGGCTGCAAATGCTACACTTGATACTGGTCCCCTTCTGCTTCTCACTGAAGTTCTCCACTTCACTAGCAGCATGAATTTATCCTATGCTATATTCCAATAATAACCACAATTTTTCCTAGTTAGGCATAAGGATAAATTTAAATAACTATCTCTTTAGACTGTCATAGTTCTAGTCTTTGGCGGCCAGGGATGGTGGTGGTTAGGAATCATTTTCATGATCTGATGAAAATCAGTGGATTTCCTTCTGATTAAGGAACATATACAGACACAAACATGCACAAAATACTGCACAGTTCCTGCAATTTGCAGATCTGCTGCTGAAGACACTGGCCTGCAGGTTAAAAATCTACAATACTGGGAAAACTGGATATATACATGCAACCTCCCCCCCCAAAAAAGTTGGTTACTTACCTATACCACATACAGAAATAAACTCAAAATGGATGAAAGACCTAAATGTAAGCCCTGAAACAACAGAGCTCCTAGAAAGAAAAAAAAAAACTAGGGGAAAGCTTCACAACATTGAATTTAGCAATGATTTCTCGGATATGACACCAAAAGTACTGGCAACAAATGCAAAAAATACATCAAATTTAAAAACTTCTGCTCAGCAAAGGAAACAATAAAATGAAAGGCAATCGATAGAATGAAAGAAAATATCTGAAAACCATGAATGGTTTATTTCTAGACTATGTAAAAAATAAGAGGCTAACTTCCAGAATATATATATAAAAATTCTTATAACTCAACAGCAGCAAAATAACCAATTAAAAATGGCCAAAGGGCTTGAATAAACATTTTTCCAAAAGAGATATACAAGTGGTCAAGCACATGGAAAGATGTTCAACATCACTAATTATCAGAGAAATGCAATTCAAAACCACAATGAAATATCACTTCACACATTAGGATGGCCACTATCAAAAAATCAAAATAACAAGTACTGGCAAGAATATGGTGACTTAACTGAAGGTGATGGTGGGGGGCACCCTAATGCACATGATGTACATTCACAAACATATCAGTCAATCACTAAACTGAACATGAGAAGGAGGGAAGGGAGAGGGAATGGGGCAGGAAATGGGGAAGGGTTAAATGAGAGATGTGTGCATGTATGCCTCTACCAGCTGGTACCTCACAAAGATGTATGATTACAATGCACCAATTAAAAAAAAAAAGAATATAGAGATTAAAACCCTTATGTATTATTGGTGAAAACAGTCCAGTGACCAAACGCTCTTCCATAGGTGAACAATTAAACTGTGGTACATCCACACAATGTAATATTACTCAGAGCTAAAACAAAATGAGCTATCAAGCCACTAAAAGAAATGGAGGAACCTTAAGTGCACATTACTAAGTGAAAGAAGCTAAACTGAAAAGGTTACATACCATATAATTCCAATTATATGACATCTAGAAAATGCAAAACTAGCGCACGCTTGTAATCCCAGTACTTGGGAGGCTGAGACAGGAGGATCTCAGGTTCGAGGCCAGCCTTAGCTTCTTAGTGAGGTCTTTTGCAACTCAGTGAGACCCTGTTTCAAAATACAGAATAAAAAATAGGGCTAGAGATGTCGCTTGGAGGTAGAATGCCCCTGGGTTCAATCCCCAGTACAGCCAAAAAAAAAAAAAAGAAACCACAAAAAACTATCGAGGGAGTAAAAACAGCAGTGGTTTCCACCAATTTAGGAGGAAGGAGAAATGAAGGGGCACAAAGAATTTTTAGGGAGGTGAAACTATTATATTTGATACTTTAAGGGTAGATATATGTCATATTTTTGTTATATTTGATACTTTAAGGGTAGATATATATGTCACAGAATATACAACATAGAGCAAACCCTAATATAAACTATGGATTGTGGGTGTCAGTAATATATCAATGTTGGTTCATAAATTGTAACACATGTACACACTAGAACAAGATGTTGTTGGTTGTGAAGGCTGTTTGCATAAGGCAGGAGGGAGATAGATGGGAATTCCACACTTGATCAGTTTAGCTGCTAATTGTAAACTAATCTAAAAAGAGGAAAAAAAAAGTATTATTTTAAAAATGACAAAAATATCTATTTTAAATATAATCAAAGGAGATTTTATACTCATTCTTATTTCAATGCTTGAAAAAAGGCATGCTAGTTCAGGAAATCTAACTAAATTTTAACCTCCTTCTATTGAATATGCAAGAACCTAAACTCCCTTTCAGCTGCCTTCACAAAAAATAACCATGTATGTTACAAAAGATAATGTCCAGATATACAGTACTTCCTGGATTAAAGCAGTATACTACTTTATAATTGTGGCTGATTGAATGAATGGAACAACCTGTATTCAAAACCACTATTTTTTTTTTTCTTTCATTTGACCTCAAAACCTGAAACTGAAAGCCACCAGTCAGTCAGTCATATGTCATTGGAAATGCTGTAACACTGGAATGAAACTCATTATCTACAGCCAGGTTAATGGATTATGAACAGTGCTCCTGATGCCACTTTTTCTTTGGGGGGGCGCGGGGGTGGGGAATGGGGCTTATTCTTTTCAGTGTAGAAATAACAAAAGTACACTGTAAGGTATACTGTAAGAACTGTTTTATAAATTCCAACTATAACATGCTTGAGAAAGAAGTGGAACTTTCTGTGAATCAGTGCTTCTCAAAAAGAATCAATCTTCTTTCAAAGCTTATAGAAGAGATGTATCATAGTAATGTAAGGTTAATGTTATAAAAACATGAAAATCTGGAGTAAGTGTGTCACTTCTAATATGAATGAATTATAACACATCACTGGCAAGAAGGAGCTGAAGGGCAGGAATGGTGGCGCACGCTTGTAATCCCAGTACTTGGGAGGCTGAGACAGGAGGATCACAGGTTCACAGCCAGCCTCAGCTACTTAGTGAGGCTCTCCACACCCTAGTGAGACCCTGTTTCAAAATAAAGAATAAAAAATAGGGCTGTGGCTGTGGCTTGAAGGTAGAATATCCCTGGGTTCAATCTCCAGTACAGCAAAAAGAAGCTGAAATTCCTGAACATTTTCCTATTAATTAAGCTCCACTATTAATGCAAGGTTTAAGCATTTGCTATATTGAAATGCTTCAATCTAGTTTTATCTCTAGATTAATGTTTTAGATTAACCAGTAGTACCACATGCCTAGAATACTTAGAAATAGTTATAATTTAAGCATTTCAAGATAGCCAATTCTCAAGAATGACTTTTCTTCCTAAGAGCTGGCAAACAAGGGAAGGAAGGAGAAGGCAATGAAAGGAGGTTTGAACTGAGTATAAGAACGAGAACTGCAAAGCAAAGAGAGGACACGGAATGGATAAAGTAAGCACCAAGAAGAGGAAGTAATATAAAAAAGAGACCTGGTAAGACATAGCACTTAAACTAGCATGATTTTATTTATATCTCTGACTGAATGTAATTTTAAATCTTTCAATGTTACTTCAGAGCCAGAATAGATAGGGAGAGAGCAACTATCACTTTGGACTCAGAAGACAAGTGTTTGAATAAAAGATCTGTAATAATGGCAGCGAACCCTCTCCACCCCATTTTTTTCTTTCACTACTTTATAAGCCATAGGTTCTCTATCTTTAATTATAATTAACTTTTAATTTAAGGCATACATACACAGAACTAGTCTTCCACCTCCATTCTTAGGCAAAACATTAGGAGAAAAGCACCTTTTCTGTTAAAAAAAAAAAAAAATATATATATATATATATATCATATTATTTCAGCTTATCAACAGTAACTGCTCTAGGCATTTGGATGTTTGCATACCCCCAATCCTAATCACCAATGTTACGGTTTTGGGTAATGGGGTCTTGGGAAGGTGATTAAGTCATGAGGGTACATTCTCACAAATGTCATGAGTGACCCTATAAAAAAGGTCCCAGAGAGTTGCCTTCCTCCTTATACCATGTGAGTATACAGTGAAAAAGTACCATCTGCAAACCAAGAAACAGGCCCTCACCAGACAACAAATCTGCCAGTTCCTTGATCTTGGACTTCACAAAGCCTCTAAATCTGTGAGAAAGAAATTTCTATTGTTTATAAGCTATCCAGGCTGTGGTATATGTTTCAGAGCAGCCCAAATCAACTAAGACAGTAACTATTAAAACTGTCCAAATTTTAAATTTTTTTTTTAAATCAAGTGTCTCTAAATAAATTAGAAATAACTTGGAAGAGCTCACAATCCTTTTTAACCTGTGATAGTTAGATATGAAATGTCCCCTAAAGAGCTCGTTCATTAATGTTTGGAGCTGATGTAATTTAGTCATGAAAGCTGTAATCCCAGCACTGGAAAAATCCATTGTAGTGGATTTATCTGAGGGGTGGCCTGGGCTGGTGGGGTGTGGCTGCAGGGGGTGGACCCCTGCCTGGGGGTGTGGCCTGAGAGATTATATGTGGTTCCTCCTCCCCCAGCTCCCTTTCTCTTGCTTCTGGCCTCCACCATGTGAGGAGCACAGCCCATTTTCATTCATGTTTTTGCTCTCACTCTCTCACCAACCCACCAACATGCCCTGAGATCTGTAGTCCCTGGCCTCACATGAACTGAACCCCAAACCACATGAAAATAAATCTTCTTTCCTCTAAGTTATGTGGTCAGTCTTTTAGATTATAGTTCTAAGAATGCTGACCAGAACAGCCCCAAACACTAGAACCATCACAAATATCAGCAAAGCAAAATTTTCCTTTCCTCAAAACATCTCAACTAAGACACATAGGAAAAAGGAAGAAAAAAAAAACTGGACTTTTACTTCACCAGTTTCAATTTGCTGTTTTCACTATATAGGAAAATGTTGTTAAAACATAGATTTTGTTTGTTGATGTTTTTAGGTTTATTTATATCCCACCCTATTCCAAAACAGATGGAAGGTAGCTAAGAAAGCAGTGTAAAATTCAAGAGAGAAGAGGGAGGGAGGGAAAGAGGAAGTAAGTGTCAGGGAAGGGAAAAAAAAGGAATAGGAAAGTCATAAAACAAGGTGAAGGCATCTAGAAGGTGGTCTGTACCCAAAACATACACTAAACACGTCCTTACGGGTGGAGGATGCACATTTACCTCTGGACTTTATAGCAGCCAAAGCAAAAGAGGAAAACTTAACAATGGTTTTTAGGTTGATGCACTTCACATTCAAATGCTCAATTTTGGAAACAAGACAAGGAAGTCTGTGAGCTCAATAGTTAAAGTCAAAATTCCAAAGAGATTCAAGAATGTAAAACAGATGAACCTGAGGCACAAATTGTACAGAGATGTTGTCTAAGCAATGCTAAGAAGTTGCCATACAAATTGTTCTTGCCTAATTAATAATTCATACATGCCTTCAAGGAAATAGCCCCTCAAATAACAGGGGTGGAGCAATGTTACTTTCATTTCCTCCTAGTGATTTCTTGCATTTGATTGAGGATTTCTGGCAACTGCAAACACAACCTGCACAGTGGTGTACCTTTAACAAAAAGTGGTGGCTAGTGTCATACTTATCATCTGAGAGAGAAAAAGTTTCTATTGGAATAACAGTTGAGTCAGTTGTCTGTATCAGTTTGTTTCTGAATGTTTTTAAAAATTGAAACTATCAGACTAATACAGCCATTACTCCTTATAAGCAATATAAAATTATACCTCATTTCATAAATAAGCCATTATATTATGTATCACCAAAAAGGGAAAACACTATATATTACAGTATGGGATATGAATGATTGTAAGAAACATCCTAGAATTGGAGATATTAAAACAAAACACGTCTATTAAAAAAAAAAAAAAAAGTAAAATATGCTTCTCTGCCGGACATTGTGATTACATGCCTATTGAACCCAGGGGCATTCTACCTCCGAGCTACATCCTCCTGTCCTATTTTTTATTCTTTATTTTGAAACAGGGTCTCACCAAGTTGTGGAGGGGCCTCACTAAGTAGCTGGGGCTGGCTGCGAACCCAGATCCTCCTGTCTCAACCTCCTAAGTACTGGGATTACAAGTGTGCGCTACCATGCCTGGCTTCTTTTTTTTTTTAAATAGTAACCCAAAGGCAAAAATTCCCCTTGTTTCAGACACAAAATGCCTAATTCTAAAGCGAGTTAAGATTTAGAATTGAGATGTAAATCTCCATTGACTCCAAAGTTATTCCATTCAGACCTTGTGGAGATTGTAAGACAGATAACACTTTAATCATACATTAGTGCCCAAGCAACCTACCAAACACCAAATGAAAGTATCCTCAACATGCTAAATAAGCTTTAATTGTTTTAAAAGTTATTTTCTGAAAACTAACAGCAAGTTAATTTACAATAGTAATAGCTAGAAGCTTAAAATTTTAAAGCTGGTTATAAAGATTTTGAGAACTCAATTTAAACTTTAGAGAATGACCATTACATTCTAGGGACACAGAAATAAATTAAATCCTGCCTCTAACTTTATTTCTACAAGGATACCTCTCCTTTAGGAAAAATATACATTACAAAGTATAGAAATAAACAAAAGACAATAATAATTCTGTCTGGAGGTATAATGGGAGTGGGAGTTGAACCAGTAGGGAAGAATACTTACAAAGGCAGCACATGGGAAGTGAAAAAGGAGGCTGTGCCTACCATAGCTAAAGTAGGGGAAAGGACATTCTAAGCTTGGGACAGGACTGAATATGGACTTTATTTTTCCTCTGATGACATATCTTGCCACATTTAAAAATAGCTCAGAGGTAACTTACAAGGATGAAATGAAAATAAAATACAAGTAAATTAGGTTGAAAATATACCTAAAGATGTTGGATATTTTAAAATATTTGGCTAACCATGTAGGAAAGGCAAAGGAATTCTTGGAGGGCAGAAACATGAAGAAAATATAAATTTTCACTGGAGTATGAATCTCACACATGATAGAGTTTTCCCTGGAGTTATTGGCCAATCCTTGGTAGGTAAAAGTCTAGGTTTTAATGAGCTACTTGCTGAGATGTCAGGAAACCACCTGAGGCCCCTAGCAGGGAGACAGACTGGATTAACAACACCTTTATAAATATGCCAGGACCTCCCCCAAAGTGTGCACCTTTAGTGGTTGAAATAGGAAAATAAAACTCATTCTGTAGAGGGAGACAATGGGAATAAGGATTTTTTACTGACCTGAGAAACATATCTCACCATGAACGCTTAGCCACAAGTCTGGGGGCTACAATTCAACCTAGTTGTTTGGGCTGGGAAGCTTCAACCAAGCACAGATCAAAGAAAAAGGTTAAGAAAGCAAATATCCCAATATTTTTTTTTTTTTGGTAGAAATTGACAAACTGATTCCCTAATGATATGGAAATGAAGTTTGTAGAACAGTGAAAACACTTTTGAATGAGAATTTTAAAAACTGGAGGAATTGTACTGATTTTAAGAGTTACCTTAACTTTAGTGATTCTCCACCAAGCATGATTTTTGTCCCACAGAGGACACTATGGTATGATTTTATATATATAAAACTTCAGAACAGTCAGGTGTGGTGGCACACACCTGTAATCCTAGTATTTGGAAGGTGAGACAGGAGAATTATGGGTTCCAGACCAGTGTGCAACAACTTAGTGAGGCCATTTATTTTTTTAATTTTATAAGATATAAACTGGGGGTGGTATTCATAGGTAGAACACCCCTGGGTTCAATCCCCAGTACCCCCCCGACACACACACACACAAACCATCCTAAGAATACGGCAAAACTAATCAAAGATGACAAAAAAGTGATTGCCAAGGATGTGTGGAAGAGGATGCATGGTGGACCACTGGATGAACTTCCTAGGGGTAATGAAATCTTGATTGAAGTCTGGCTGAAATCTGATGAAAATGTTCTGTATCTTGATTGGGATGGTACTATGTCAAAACTCATGAAAATGAATCTGTACATTCTATGGCATATAATTTACAACTAAATTTTAAAATTAATTTTAAAAAGTGACAGTTTTTTGGGTTTTGGTTTTTTTTTTTTGCGGTACTGGGGATTGAACTC
Source organism: Graphiurus murinus (assembly GCA_004027655.1). NCBI lineage: Eukaryota > Metazoa > Chordata > Mammalia > Rodentia > Gliridae > Graphiurus > Graphiurus murinus. Next base: position 12,095 of record PVLC010007956.1, read on the forward strand.
AGGGGCATTCTACCTCCGAGCTATACCCCCAGCCCTATTTTTTATTCTTTATTTTGAAACCGAGTCTCACTAAGTTGCAGAGTGCCTCACTAGCTGAGGCTGGCCGCGAACCCGGATCCTCCGGTCTCAGCCTCCCGAATGCTGGGATTACAAGCGTGCGCCACCACGCCCGGCTAAAAAGTGACAGTTTTTTAAGAGATAAAACAAACTTGGGAAAGTTTTGGATATAAGAAAAGCACATATTTAGAAGAATCACTACAATAGAAAGATATAACTTCTAAACTTATATGTACCTCGTAAAAGCTTCAAAATATATAAAATAACAACTGACAAAGGGGAAAAAATAATACAAATTCACCAGACTAAGAAATTCTAACAACATATTTAGCAATAGAAAGATTATGCACAGAAAAATATATTTAATTTTTGTGTGTGGGGGGGTACTAGGGATGGAACAAAGAGGATTTCTACCTCCAGGCTACACCCTTGGATCTATTTTATTTTGTATTTGGAAACTGGGTCTCGCTAAGTTGTTAAGAACCTCACTGAGTTGCTGAAGCTAGCATCGAAACTGTGATCCTCCTGTCTCAGCCTCCCAAGTACTGGGATTACAAATGTGCACCACCACTCCCAGCTCTGGAAAGATATATTTAACTTATAAATTATATGATATTTAATACAATTAGAAAACTTTACCTAGTAGGTATATACAAAAGACTATACTAAACTGCAGGATAAATGTACATTTCAAATACAACAGAGTATTTATAAAAATTGATCACATACAGCCGTGCGTGGTGGCACACGCTTGTAATCCCAGCATTTGGGAGGCTGAGACCAGAGGATCCGGGTTTGCAGCCAGCCTCAGCTACCTAGTGAGGCACTCTGCAACTTAGTGAGACTCGGTTTCAAAATAAAGAATAAAAAAAATAGGGCTGGGGGTATAGCTCGGAGGTAGAATGCCCCTGAGTTCAATCCCCAGTACCGCAAAAAAAAAAAATTGATCATACAAAATCACAAGGTAAAGTTCAACAAATTTCAAGAAAATGGTTATCAACCACACAGACCATATATTTTAATCAGAACAAGATTATATCACAAGGTAGTAACTTGAAAACTATTATCACTTCAAAAAATTTAAGATGTACCTCAATATAATCAATAGGTTAAAGAAGAAATGAGATACATGTAAATATGCCAACTGGATTTTTGGAAGGTAAAAGTGCGAAGTGCAAAGGCAAATAAATCAGTGGAGAAAAGCTAAGGTTTCAACAAATGGGGATGGAGCAATTGGATATCCACATATTTTTTAAAAAGCTCTACCTAAACATCACACCTAATACAAAAATTAACTCAAACAAGAAACACAGATTGCAACATAAATCATTAAACTATACAACTTGTAGTAGAAACAGGGAACTCTTCATGACCTATCTCAGGCAAAGAGTTCTTAGATAAACACCAAAAGCATGATCTATAAAAGAAAAAGAACTGATTGACAGCCCTCACCAAAATTAAAATGTTTGCATTGCAAAAGACACTAAAAAGATAATTTTCTTAAATTACAGAATAGGATTTGCATAGCACAGATGTGAAAGAGGACTTATCGCCAGACTATTATAAAGATCTCTCAAAACTTAATATTGGGCTGGGGGTATTGCTCAGTGACAGAGTGTCTGTCTTGCAGTGTGAGGCCCTGGTTTAATCTCTAGCATTGAGAACAAAACAAAATCCTAATATTAAGGAAACAACACAATTTAAAAATGGGTAAAGGCTTGAATAGATATTTTACCAAAAATGATACAGATATGACCAAAAAGCACTTAAAAATATTTCTTCATTCATTAGGGAAACGGAAAACTTCAAGGCAGCACTCCATATGTATTAAAATGACTATGATTGGAGAAAGAAAAACCACAGACATTACGAAATGCTGATAAAGATGTGGAGCAACAGAAACTCATCCTTTGCTGGTGGGAATTGCAATCACTTTGGAAAGCGAGTTTGGGAGTTTTTTATAAACTAAAATAGTTTGACAATGACAACTCCTAGATATTTACTCAAGAGAGATGAAAATCTACGTACACATAAAGATCTGTAAATCAATGTTCATTCCAATTTTATCTGTCGGCCCAAGAGTAGAAACAACCCAAACATTGTTGGAGAAATTTTAAGTTACATTAAGTAAATAAAATGGAAACAAACTATTGATACACAGGTCATAAGGACTGAAACGTGCCCTCTGGATTTGGTATATAACTGCTAGTTAACAGGTCACTGGTTATTTGTTTGTCAGAGCCATCTGAGCTACAAGGCATATATAGAATGATTGCACTGTGGGCTGCAAATAATTGACTCAAGACTCCTCTTTCAAGGAACTTGGCTATGAACGGAAAGATATTAGGATGGTATTTTAGAAGATGATGAAGGCTGAATTTAGGAATAAACCTGGGCAAATTTACCAGCTAGAGAGGCAAAAGTTGAAAACTGAGGAGAAAAGGGTAATAGATTGATCAAAGTCCTTGGAAAAACCAAAAGGGAACAGATCCAGAAACAGAAAAATAGGAGAAAGCTTAGTATATTAATATAAATTTGTCTGTGGATGGAATGGGAAGTTATCCAGTTCCTGCATCTTCTGGTTTTATTTTCTCTATGAAATAGCAGATGAAGTCATCTGTAGACAGTGAGGAGGAGGTGGAGTAGGAACTTGAAAGTGGTAGAAGTTTGAAATAGTCAAGTAAGCAATGGAGAAAATTGACCTGAGACAAGTGGTGAGAACATTGCATGTCTAGCAAAGGTTATAAACCATAAACCATGTCAAATAAGTATAAAAGTTTCTAAATATCTAGAGATGAGCCTCATGCAAGTTATAAAAAAGGGGGTATATATTTACTCATCACTGCTAACCTATAATAAAGTTTAGTTCCACAACTGAAATAGCACTGACCTAGACTGCTATAGGTACTTTCTCCTAGCTCCCAGATCTGTTCCTATTCCATACCAGTCTCCTTAGGACTGTCTGAGCCACCTGTTACATCTGATTTTTTTAATCATCTGTTTAAATGCATATAATAGCTTCCTAGATTCAGATAAAATCTGAAGGTATTCATATAGCAAAAAAGGTCTTTCATAATTTAACCTCATATTCTCCTATCTTAACATTCACTCTCTTATCCTATACTCTAGTCATAATAAATTAATTCCAGGTCCTCAAACATACTGTGAACTCTTGTGTGCCCATGACTTTATTTATTCATTTATTTTGGCAGTACTGGGGATTGAACCCAGGGGCATTCTACCTCCAAGCTCCACCCCCAGCCCTATTTTTTATTCTTTATTTTGAAACAAGGTCTCACTAAATTACCCGCCTCACTAAGTAGCTGAGGCTGGCCAAGAACTCGGATCCTCCCGTCTCAGCCTCCCAAGTACTGGGATTTCAAGCATGTGCCACCATGCCTGGCTGCCCATGACTTTATACATGAAAATTCCACCTGCTTGAGGTGTCCTTATCCCTTTCTGCTGATTCTTTCATCATCAAAATTTAACACAGATGTCACTACCCTAATTAGACCTACTACAAAAAAAAAAACAAAAACTCACTACATAAGCAAAGGATACCAATCATAATATAATGTGAAAAGTGCCTCCTTAGAATTATACAAACTGAGGTCTTGGATGTCCCATTTATATCTTCCCACAGCAAGCACCTGTGTATCTGTATGGGTATCCTAATTGAAATCTGTTCACAAATATTAAAGTACAAGTTTATTACAAGTAGGATCATGTCAAAGAAGCTTTCTTGGACTCACACATTAGATGAAATACTATAATCACTGTTTTTCTCCATAAAACAAAGGTGGTAAATGCTAATAGATAATAGTAAAATTGCTGATATTTATTAAATGTTTACTATGTAAAGCATTATCATTTTTAATTTTCAAAAGAACCTGAGATAGGTACCATTATAATCTCTATTTTATAGAAGAGGAAACCGAGACACAGAGCAGTAAAGCAACTCACCTAAAAATCATACCACCAACACTAAGCAGTTCTGTGAGTCTAGATAAACTATATCCAAGAGACTGTGCACTTAAAATGATCTATTTCATATCAGGCTTTCCTGCTTAACACCGTATTAATTTTGTTCCCAGTGAGTATATCCTCAGTGCTCAAAGCCTAGTACACAGGCCTTTAGCAAATATGTTTGCTAACCGAAAGATGCCACTAAATTCAGACTTTTATATTTATCCCTCAGCCCTTTTTATTTTCAAACAGTCTTGCTAAATTACTGCATGCTAGCCTGGAACCTGCCATCCTCCTACCTCAGCCTTCCAAATACTGGGAGTACAGCATGTGCTATGCTGGACTCTGATCTGTAATTTGGTAAAAAGTCTTCTGTTATCCAAATTATCAATAAAATGTTACAAACTCCTATATTTGGATTCAGAAAATTGTTTTTGACATCTTCAAGTGAGATATTCACCCAACTAAATAACTGAAATCATGTAATTTAAACTAAAAGGCTAAAAAATAGATCCTTTGTAGGGTTTTCCATAAAATGTGATTTTTATCTAAGCTTTTCACAGGCTTGCAGTTTTTCAACACGTAAGTCAACACTCTTCCCATTTCATTCAGTTTAATGATTTCTTAGCTTCCAAATGTACTTCTTAGGGTTTCACATTTTGTCCTAATTTCTTTCTGCTAACTCTTCCATTTGTCATAAAGCTCCCGAGAAGAAAGAGTGGGGAATAAAATGTTCCATATTACTAATTGAACTTTTATAAGGGTGAAGGAATAAAACTTCCACAAGTTTGAGCCTACAAAAATCACCTCTTGAGACAGGAATTGAGAACTTTCTTTATACAATACAAATACTGACAACATAAAAGAACTTTAAGACTGCATAATTAATTACCCCCATCCCCATTCTGGAGGGCATTTCAGTGAATACTTTTTTTTTTTTGCCATACTGGGGATTGAACTCAGGGGCGTTCTACCTTCGAGCTATACTCCCAGCCCTATTTTTTATTCTTTATTTTGAAACCGGGTCTAAGTTATGGAGTGCCTCACTAGGTAGCTGAGGCTGGCCGCGATCCTCTGGTCTCAGCCTCCCAAATGCTGGGATTACAACTGTGTGCCACCACGCCCAGGCCTCAGTGAATACTTTTTAGGAAATAGAAAGTTTAATAAAATGTATTGATTTAAAACCTGTATCTTTTTTTTTTTTTTTGCAGTACTGGGGATTGAACTCAGGGGCATTCTACCTCCGAGCTACACCCCCAGCCCTATTTTTTATTCTTTATTTTGAAACCGAGTCTCACTAAGTTGCGGAGTTTCCTCACTAGGTAGCTGAGGCTGGCCGCGAACCCGGATCCTCAGGTCTCAGCCTCCCGAATGCTGGAATTACAAGCATGCGCCACCACGCCTGGCTCTAAAACCTGTATCTTAAACTGGGCATGGTGGCACACGCTTGTAATCCCAGTACTTGGGAGGCTGAGACAGGAGAATCTGGGTTTGTGGCAAGCCTCAGCTACTTAGTAAGGCACTCTGCAACTTAGTGAGACCCTGTTTCAAAATAAAGAATAAAAAAATAGGACTGAGGGTTTAGCTCAGAGGTAGAATGCCCCTGAGTTCAATCCCCGGTACCACAAAAACAAACAAAACAAACAAACAAACAAACAAACAAAAAAACCTGTATCTTGAGAAAGGAGATGAGAAAATTAATGGAGTGGCAAAAAAAAGTGTATATATATTAAAATTATCCTCATTTTTAAATTACTTTTCCTCTTTGATGCCACATTAAACTTTATAGCCAGTATACTACCACCAGACATTAATACTCTCACAATATGGGGATAAATTATTCTAGTTATCAAACTGACAATGTAACAAATAAAAAAAGATAAGTTGTCAATCTACATTTAATATTTTTAAAAAGTTATTTATCCCACAGTTTGTGTGAATCATACTACAACACACGTGGCTTTAATATTAAAACTTTCCCTCATTATCCAAAGACAACCATAGTGCCTTTTAGTAAATTTAAGATCTTAAAACACTACATAATTAAAGACTTGGATTTTTTTGAAATCTATAATCTCACTTTAGAAGTTTTCAGTCATCCTCGGACTCTAAATGTTACAGGAGATTCAATAATAGTATTTATATTCAATAAAAGAGAACTAAACAACAACAACAAAAAAATGGGCAAAAAGTTAGTACTAGATGCACAACCTTTCTGACCATGCGGGCAATAGAAACTCAGAATTAAGGCACTAAGTGATGACTATGGACTCACCATTCTATGAACTTTAGGAAAAAATGCCAATAACCTATCTATAGTTTCCTTATTTCTCAAGTTTTAACATCCTATTCTTATTTATGCAGTTTTAATAGGCATCACCTCCCAAACTTTCCCTACTAAATTACATAGCACTATTTTACGAAAAATTAATTTTATAATAATTTGAACAGTCCAATATATCTCCTGCTATAACAAAACTAAATAAATTAATTCCTAAGCCATTACACTTTGGTACACTGGGTCAAATGACCTATTTATGTGTCTTCTATCTTAACAACCACAAAACAAAGCTTCTAAGGAAATAATACTGCTTTCCTAGTTTTAAATAACAACATACCCTAATTAGGATTCTAACATCAGTGGTATTTAGAATATATGCAGACACCATGAAGTATGTCTTAAAACTGAGACACCCCCCCCAAATCATATAACTTATATAACTCTTAAATCAAGTTAGGAACTTAAGGGATATTGAGTGCTACTTGCACCACAAGTAGTGTTGAGTCCTAACTAAGGCAGAAGAAAGATCACTTCTGAGGTCATTCACGAACATTTTTAAAAACCTTTTGTTTCTCACCATGCATATACCTATAATCCCAGCTATTTGGAGGCTGAGGTAGGATCCAAGTGTAGCTGGGCATGGTAACACATGCTTGTAATCCCAGTACTTGGGAGGCTGAAACAGGAGGATCACAGGTTTGCGGCCAGCCTCCGCAACTTGTGAGACCCTTGTTTCAAAATAAAGAATAAAACAGGGATGGGGGTGTAGTTTGGAGGTAGAATATTTCTGGGTTCAATCCCCAGTTTCACACACACAGAAAAAGAAGTTTCCAAGTTTGAAGCCAGCCTCAGCAACCTTAGTGAGACTCTCTCTCAAGACTAAAAATAAAAGGGCTGAAGATGTTGTTCAGTGGTAGAGTACCCCACGTTCAATCCCCAGTACTGGAAAGAAAAAACTTGCTTCTAACTAAGATTATAGACTCCTTTTAAAAATATCTCATAGAATTTCGTAACAGTAAAACACTGAAAGTGGAAAAACTAGTAATTCAACCTCCAACTCTCAACAACTTGGATGGATCACTCAGGAAATCTATTTACAACTAACTGGTCCTATCAACACTACTTATATATCACATTCCTAAAGCATTTTACTTGGAATTATTTATCTGAGGATACAGCTTTTAAGTAATACCTAGTGTTCAGTATTGAAAATCAGGAGGTATTCAACCCCCAATTTCCCTAAAATAAAATTCTCTCAAGCCAGGCGTGGTGGTGCACACTTATGATCCCAGTACTTGGGAGGCTGAGACAGGAGGATCACGGGTTCACAGCCAGCCTCAGCTACTTAAGTGAGGCCTCTGCAACTTAGTGAGACCCTGTTTCAAAATAAAGAATAAAATATAGGGCTGGGGGTGTAGCTCAGAGGTAGAATGCCCCTGGGTTCAATCCTCAGTGCCACAAAAAAAAAAATCTCAAACTCAGATTCAAGTTTAATACAAAAAATATTTTATTTGGTAGAGTAAATGAAATGGTAAAACTTGCAAATATCTTTATACTATCACAAATATCATAAAAAGTTACAGAGAAATTTAAAAGGTATGCCTCAAAGAAGCATTTTAAAATTTAACATAGGACAGGTGTATGGCACATGCTTGTAATCTCAGTAATTGAGAGGCTGAGTCCGGAGCATCACAGGTCCCAGGACAGCCTCATCAAGTAGTGAGACTCTCATCAACATAATGAGACCCTGTTTCAAAATAAAAATAAAATAGGGCTGGGGGTATAGCTTAGAGGTACAATGCCCCTGAGTTCAATCCCCAGTACCACAAAGTTTAAAGTATTTGAAATTCTATTTAATCTTCACAACTTGTATAAAGCTCTAAAATAAATAAAATTAAGCCGAGTATGGTGGCATACATCCGTAATCCTAGTACTTGGGAGGCTGAGACTGGAGGATCTAGGTTTGCGGCTAGCCTCAGCTACTTAGTGAGGCCCTCTGCAACTCAGTGAGACCCTGTTTCAAAATAAAGAATGAAAAAAATAGGACTGGGGGTGTAGCTCGGAGGTAGAATGCCCCTGGGTTCAATCCCAAGTACTATAAATAAATAAATAAATAAAATTAAGCAATGTAGTTTGGGGAATTCGGGGAAGGCAACAGAACTCTTCTAAAATTGGATGGTGGTGATGGTTACACAACTATATAAAAACTCACTGAGTTGAATAGTTTAAATGGGAGACTTTTGTAGTATGTAAATTATACCTCAATAAGACTTTTAAAAACGAAGCTTCAAAAAGATAAGACAAGCTACAGACTAGGAAAATATACTTGTAAATCATATCTCTGATAAGGGATTGGTCTCCAGAATACATAAAGAACTCTTACAACTAAGTAACAAAAGACAAATAGATAACCTAATTTAGAAATGGGCAAAGGCTCTAAGTAGACATGTCTCCAAAGAAGATATACAAACACTCAATAAGCTTTGAAAATATATTCAACATCACAATTTAACAGAGAAATATAAAATAAAATCACAATGAAGTACCACTTTACATACATACTAATATGGTTATGATAAAAAAGACAAATAGCAACAAGTTTGGCATGGATGAGGAGAAATTAGAACACTTATATGTTGTGCTGCTTTGGAAAATATCCTGGCAGTTCCTCAAAAAGTTAAACAGAGTAATCAAATGACCCAGCAATTCTATTTGTAGGTATATATTCAAGAGAAATGAAAACATATGGCCACACAAAACTTATACACCAATGTTCACAAGAAGTGTTAATACGCAAAAAAGTATAAATAATCCAAATGTCCAGTAACTGATGAATGGCTAAACAAAATGGTATATCTCTACAACGGAATATTATTTAGCCATAAAAAGGAATGAAGTAGCCAGGTATGGTGACACATGCTTGTAATCCTAGTACTTGGGAGGCTGAAACTGAAGGATCACAGGTTTGTAGCCAGCCTTAGCTACTTTTTGTAAGGCCCTCTGCAACTTAGTGAGACCCTGTTTCAAAACAAAGGAATAAAATAGGGCTGGGGGCGTAGCTCAGTTAGAAAGTCCCTGGATTCCATCCCCAGTACCACCAAAAAAAAAAAAAAAAAGAAGAAGAAGAAGGAATGAAGTACTGATACATATTTCAACATAGATGGACCTTGAAAGCACTTTGCTAAGTGAAAAAAATGAGTCACAAAAGACCACATATGGCTCCATTAATATGAAGATTCCCAAACAGTTAAATCCATAGATAGAACGTCAATTAATGGTGGCCTATGGCTGGGGGAATTGCAGGCAATTAAGAGGTGATTTACTAATAGGTATGAGGTTTCTTGTAGGGATGATAAAAACGCTCTAAAAAGAAAATTTACTCTGGACATATACTAAAATTATAAATTGTACATGGCTAGATTGGTACATTGTTTTTTTTGTTGTTTTGTTTTGTTTTTTTTTTTTTTTGCGGTACTGGGGATTGAACTCCAGGGGCATTCTACCTTCGAGCTACACCCCCAGCTCTATTTTTTATTCTTTATTTTGAGACCGAGTCTCACTAAGTTGCGGAGTGCCTCACTAGGTAGCTGAGGCTGGCCTCGAACCCAGATCCTCCGGTCTCAGCCTCCCGAATGCTGGGATTACAGGCGTGCGCCACCACGCCCGGCTTTGTTTTTTGTTTTGTTTTGTTTTGTTTTCTGGTACTGGGGATTGAACTCAGGGGAATTCTACCTCTGAGCTATACCCCTATTTTTTATTCTTTATTTTGAAACAGGGTCTCACTAAGTTGCGGAATGCCTCACTAGGTAGCTGAGGCTGGCCACGAACCCAGATCCTCCGGTCTCAGCCTCTCAAATACTGGGATTACAAGCGTGCGCCACCACGCCTGGCTTGGTACATTGTTGATATGTGAATTACATCTTAAATGCCATTTTTAAGAAGCAAGTAATTGTAAACACAAAAATCTAAGTGGTTTCTTCTTGGCAAGAGATGGAATGGGCAGAGATGGGTTGTAGAAATACTTAATGGCAGCTTAAGGTCACAACACTTAATAGTGTTAGTTACACTCTGTATCTTAGGCTGGGTAGTATGTTTTGGGATATTCACTTTTATTCTTCTTCATTACCTCTGTCAAATATTTTATACACATATCTCAACATAACATTTGCTTGTTTGGGCCTGGATTAAAGCCCTATCTGCCAATTATTAGCTGTGCAGCCTTGAACAAGTTACTTAGACCTGAGTTGTAGTTTCCTCCTCTAAAACAGGGACACTATCATGTACCTCTTAGGGTTATTTGTAATAAAACCCAAAGTAAAAATCCACTGTAATCCCATCTCTCTAAAATTATTATTGATAAATATCCTTTTAGATTTCTGAAACATTTGAGTAATACTCATATCTTGGAGGGACAATCCTTGATAATGACTTTCACCTGAAGTATGGGCATCTTTCAAAGATACATTATTTATAGACATTTAGGTTGCTTTCAAACTGAAAGGATTATAAATAACATTAAATGGCCATTCTTTTAAATATATCTTTGTTTCTGAGCTCAATGATTTCATCGGCTACAGGGTATGTGCATTTAATTTTGAGAAACTGCTCTCTCATAAGGCTCCATCTGTCTACACTATCATCGAAAATTTTAGGTTGTATATTTCACTACGTCTGCAATAACTGGTAGAGTTGTCACTTATTTTAAAATGTCATTCTAGCAAGTTAAATATATTTCTTAATTTCTGCATGTTTTTATTAGTGAAAGTATGGATCCCTTAATGTTTTTTAAATATTTTGTATGCCTTCAATTAAGTGTCATTCTCTGGCTTTTGCTCATTTCTTATTTAGTTACTCACCTTTATTTCTTACCATTTTTAAGAGCTCTTCAAATATTAAAGATATTAACTTTTGTTTTTCATATATGTTGCCATATTTTCCCCTAAGCTTCTGTTTTCTTAGTTTTTTGTTTTGTTTTTTGCGGTACTGGGGATTGAACTCAGGGGCATTCTACCTCCGAGCTATACCCCCAGTCCTATTTTTTATTCTTTATTTTGAAACCGAGTCTCACTAAGTTGCGGAGTGCCTCACTAGGTAGCTGAGGCTGGCTGCGAACCCAGATCCTCCGGTCTCAGCCTCCCGAATGCTGGGATTACAAGCGTGCGCCACCACGCCAGGCTTATTTTAACAAACACAAATCTTAAATTTCTTCACAGACAAATCTGATGTTCTTGTCTTGCTTTAAAGTCAAATTAACAGGCTCTTTCCCTCCAAGATTATAATAATAGTTATCAGTATTTTCTTTTGGGGGAGAGACTTTTGTTTTACATTTAAATCATTTTCTTTTATTCCTTGTTTGTGATGCTAGGGATTGAACCCAGAGGTATTCTACTTCCAAGCTATATTCCTAACCCTATTTTATTTTATTTATTTATTTTTTTGCGGTACTAGGGATCGAACTCAGGGGCGTTTTACCTCCGAGCTATACCCCCAGTCCTATTTTTTATTCTTTATTTTGAAACCGAGTCTCACTAAGTTGCGGAGTGCCTCACTAGGTAGCTGAGGCTAGCCGCGAACCCGAATCCTCCGGTCTCAGCCTCCTGAATCCTGGGATTACAAGTGTGCGCCACCACGCCTGGCTCCTATTTTATTTTTTTTACTTGGAAACGGGATCTTTTAAGCTGCTGAGAGCCTCCCTAAATTGTTGAGGCTGATCTTGAACCTGTGATCCTTCTGTCTCAGCTTCCCAAGTACATGGCCGGCTACATTTAAATCTTTAATCAACTTGGACTTGATTTTTGTACATGATGAGTACAGATTTAACTCCATCCTTCCCACTGCAAGCAAAATACCCAAAGTACAAAATAAACCAGTGGTATGCTAAAACTGGTTCATATTGCTACATTTTCTGGAATTTTGCAAGTAGATTGTGAAACAGTCATAAAAAACTGTATTATATAAAGAGTAAATTATAAACAATGGTAATAAATGCTCAGAAATCATCACTCTCTTTTAATATGACTTATGCTTTTATGGTTAACATCTATTTTACCTGTATGGTGAAAAAACTGTGTAATGGTGTGCTATTATCTACCCCTTTTCAATTCAGTGTTCAGTGCCTTCACATTGGTAGCCTGAAATTGGCTATTACAATATTTGTACCATGGCGGGGGGTGGGGGAGGGTTGGCCAGGGAATCAGCAAACTCTAGAAATTAGGGTTTTTTTATTTTTTAGAGACTCTGATCCTAAACATATACAGTACACTACTAACACTACTAGAATAAGCAATTCTTTCTTTACTAATTTTAAAGAGGATCTCCATCACATTATCAAACTGCAATCTCTGTAAGTTTATAAAACAGTATAATGAGCTCAGAATTGTACATATTTTTTTATGTGAGACGTCATTTTCTGACTCTTCGGTATGGTTGTATTTGTTTGTTTGTTTTAAGGTTCTAGGAATTGAATCCAGGGCCTTGAGCATGCTCCTCAAGCACTCTATCACTGAGCCACATCCCTAGGCCCCACCCACCCACCTTTTTTAGAAAGGGTTTCACAAAACTACCCAGTCTGGCCTGGAACATATATTCCTTTTCCCTTTCCCTCCCAAGTGAGTAGCTGGGATTTCAGGAGTCCACCACCACACTTAATTTGCTTTGTATGTTTTCATGTATTAGATGAGACTTTACACACAGTTTTTATTAACTGGATCTCTACACTACATTGAAAAGGTTATTTTCCCTCAACAATCCAAGGGCAGTCTTTATATAAACTATATAGAAAGCAGTTATGTATTTATATATTTCTTTTCAAAATAACAGACTACTTCTGGAGATGTAGTTGATTGCCATATACTATTTTTAGATTAGAGGTCTTATTCTTAGGGGAAAAAAAACATCCAGGCCAGGCACATGCCTGTAATCCCAGTGACCTGGGAGGCTGAAGCAGAAGGATCATAAATTGGAGGATAGCCTGGGAAACTTAGGTATACCCTGTCTCAAAATAAATTTAAAAGGACTGGGAGCCAGGTGTGGTGGCTCACGCTTGTAATCCCAGCATTTGGGAGGCTGAGACCAGAGGATTCGGGTTTGCGGCCAGCCTCAGCTACTTAGCGAGGCTCTCTGTAATTTAGTGAGACCCTGTTTCAAAATAAAGAATAAAAAAATAGGGCTGGGGGTATAGCTCGAAGGTAGAATGCCCCTGAGTTCAATCCCCAGTACCGAAAAAAAAAAAAGGACTGGGGATGTAGAGCACCTTTGGGTTCAATCCCCAGTACCACAAAATAAAGAAATAAATAAATCCGAGCACAAGCAAAAGAAACCACTACCACAAGACTGTTTAAGAACCACTCTAAGTGTTCCCTCATACAAATCCTTCCACTGCATGAGGAAGTAGGGAACTTGAAATACACAAGTGATGGTACTCTTTTTTGATAGTCACCAATCACACACAGACTTTGTGTTAGAAACATTCAACTCAACAAAAGATATTTAACAAATACTCAGGCTGCATCTGTTAGGCTCCAAAGAAGCAAAAAAAGACATGACCCCAGCCTTTGACACTTATTATTTTCGGTGGATCAGTGGGTACAGAATGGGCCACAACAGTTATAAGCATTTGTTTCACTAACATGAAAGAACAAGAGAGACAGAGATTGACTTTGATTTGCCTTCTAAGAATAAGCATCTACTTTAAGAGGAAAAGAAAATCAAGGTATAAAAACTAGTTTTTAAAATTTGTCCACCTACAGACAAGTTAATATATGTTGGTAACTAGACAGTCAGCACTTACTCAAACATTATAGTGTCCTTATTTTAACATTTTTCCTGCTGAGATATAATAAGTGATTTATTTACAGATACTGGTACCAATTGCACCAAGTAAACCAGTAACTGTGGCCTATATATTTCTTTACCTGTCATAGTCATTTAGATTTGAACTCCAACTATCTCACTCTAGGCATTTACATTATAAAACTATGTAAGTACAATAGTTGGATTGGCAATAGAATCACCTTTTTGCACTTAAACCTAACGCCTCACTTTGAAAAGCTTGCTATGGTTGATTTCTAGTAAATGTACCACCTCAGGAGCAAAGAGCAGCTGTCCTTTTCATACACATACTTGTGGCTGGATATACAGAATGACAATTTCAATCATTTCCAACATTAACTAATATTTTAGACGTTAAAATCTATTTCTTAGGGCCTTTGTACTATATGTAGAAATAATCGTTATCCTTTGCGAAACAATGGCTCAATTTAGTGAAAATGAGTTTAACAAAGAAATTATTTGATACTGAAAAATAGAGAGCAGTGAATTGGGTGACACAAATCATAGTATCATCAGCTTATGTGACTATATTATGGTAAGTTACTTAAAAGAAACCACAGTAACTTAAATTTTAGCTTCTGCAGCATAATAGATGGAATCACGTCCTCTGTCACAAAACTGTGAAACTATATCTTAAAATTCTTTTTTTGAAAATGTTCTCTCAATTCCCAACCTGAGATAAATACCAAAAAAGAAACTCTGTAGAATGAAATATTTCTATTCTGCCTAAAGCTTTTTGACTAGTACATGTTTCAGTTATATATTTGATTCATGCTGATTGTGTGTGTGTGTGTGTGTGTGTGTGTGTGTGTGTGTGTTTACTGGGAATTGAACCCAGGGCATTTTACCTCCAAGCTACACCCCCTTCCTTTTTTATTTTGAAACAGGGTCTTGCTAAATTGCTGAGGCTGACCATCCTCCTGTCTCAGTCTCACAAGGACTGGGATTAAAGGCTTATGCCAGCATGCCTGGCTCAAATGTTGTTTTAAATATTAAGAGAATAAATAAAACCTGCAATTCCTTCTCTAGTCAGATAGCTTACAAAACTTATAACATGGAACAGTGAGTTGATGCTCTGAGCAAAAATGTCTTAACATTATAAATCGAAATTTAATTGAAAATCTCAGCAAGTTCTGTAGAAATAGCCCCAAAGTAGATAAAGCAGAAGTCACAAAATGCTAATCTAGAATAATAGCTTACAGATATATCATTATACAATGCTTTTAAATTTTCTGAGGCTTAAAATCTTTTAAAAAACAAAAAAGTAAGCCAGGTGTGGTGGCATATGTTTGTAATCCCAGTACCTGGGAGGCTGACACAGGAGGATCACAGTTTTAAAGACAGCCTCAGCTACTTGTGATGCCCTTTGCAACTTAGTGAGACCCTATTTCAAAATAAAAGAATAAAATCAGGATAAAATAAATAAATGAATAAATGAATGCAATTATGTTGTATATCTACTTTGAGCATATCATGCTCTACTTTTTTTTTTTTTTGTGGTACTTAGGATGGAACCCAGGGGCATTCTACCTGTGACCTACACCCCTACCCCCTTTTGATTTTTTATTCTGAAACAGAGTCTCACTAAATTGTTGAAACTAGCCTCTAACCTGTGCCATGATTACAGGCATGTGTCACCACACTGGGTCAGTCACCTAAAGCCTGTAGTTTGCGACATTATAAGAAAGAAAACTTGGGCGTCACTGGCACACACAAACCACTAATAGAGCATTTTAAATATTTTTTCAGACACATTCCTATTGGTTTCATTTACAAAGTGTTTATTTTTATTAATTTTGTTATGCTTTTATAAGAAGACTTCCTCCATTTTCAAAGGATATTTAGTTAGACAAGTATTACTGGTAAAGCAGCAAAAGAACAAAGGTGCAGCTTTCAACCAGCTGTGTGACCCTGAACAAATCTCTTAGCTTCTCTGGGTCTCAATTCTCCCATTTATAAAATGAGGCAGTTAGACTAGATGCATTCTAAAGTATCTTCCAACACCGTAATTCCTTCCAGGTTTAACTCTAGGCTTGTGAAAATGAAAAAGTCCTTAAAATAAATGACCAAAATCTACCTTCATAATGTCATTAAAGCAAACAGGATATAATATTATAAATACAGTGTGATCAGCCGGGCGTGGTGGTGCACACTTGTAATCCCAGCATTCGGGAGGCTGAGACCGGAGGATCCGGGTTCGTGGCCAGCCTCAGCTACTTAGTGAGGTCCTCCGCAACTTAGTGAGACCCTGTTTCAAAATAAAGAATAAAAAATCAGGCTGGGGATGTAGTTCGAAGGTAAAATGCCTCTGAGTTCAATCCCCAGTACCACAAAAATAAAAAATATGAATAAATAAATAAATAAATACAGTGTGATCATGAAACTAAGCCTAGTAATATTACAAACACACACTCACATTACAGGTAAAAAGACTTATAAATAATACACCAAACTGCTATCAGAGATAATCTCTGATTACAAACAATTTTCTACCTTCCAGCTACACCCCCAGCCTGATTTTTATTTCTTATTTGGAAACAGGGTCTCACTAGGTTATTGAGAGTCTCACTACTTGCTGAGGCTGTCTTCAAACCTGTGATCTGTCTGTCTCAGCCTCCCAAATACAGGGATTACAGGTGTGCGCCACCATACCTAGCATCTTTCTGCATTTTTCAAGTGTCTTACAATAAACATTCTGTTTTTTTAAAGTACCCTACAATAAATTTATTATTAGTTTGATAATGGGGTAAGGAAATTAAAACAGACAGGAAAATCCTCTTTTATGTGCTTAATTTATATTTGGAAAGCATTCTAGAATTGGAATTAATTTTTCAAAAACTGATAAAAGTTATGATAGTTGACATTTATCTATGCCAGGCACAGTTCTAAGACTTTACATATATATTAATTCATTTAATTTTTACAACAACCCTACTATTACTAGATGTACTGTTTTACACATAAAGACCACAAGACACACAGAGGTAAAATAATTTGCCCGCAGCTAATGAGGAGCACAGCCAGGATTCTTAACTTCTAAAACATACTGTCCCTTTGTACTTAAATGCTATGCTTCTCAGGTCATGCATTAACTGCTTTGGCTCTGAAAGTTCTCTCAACTACTTTTCTTCAACTCAAGAGAAATAATATGTAAATATGTACTGGGATAAAAAGACCAGCCAAACTTTTACTTGCTTAAAATTATGATTCATTTCCAAGTCATTACTTCATGTACTTACATGGAGGAGTATAATTTAATCTCCATACATATCATTTAATGAATAATATTACATCATCTGAAGAATTAAAAAATATTAATTACTAAGTTGAATACTGAAATGTTTTAATAAAGAAAGGTGCTTTATTAATTGACATTTGTCCTCATGATTCTTCTGGAAAAACTAAAACCAACTCTTGTATCTTTTCAAAATTTCTATTTTATTAAAATGATGTTTTGATTAATTAATTTGGCTTTTTTTTTGGACTGGGGATTTAAACCCAGGGGTATTCTACCTCTAAACTACACCCTCAGCCCTTTTTTTAGTTTGAAACAGGGTCTTAGTATATTGCTGAGACTGGCCTAAAACCTCCAAGTCTCAGCCTTCCAAGTACTGGGATTAAAGGCATGTGCCACTATGCCTGGCTTAGTTTGGGGTTTTAAAAGAATACACATCAATGTTTACTTTGAACTGTGGCTGTAATACACACCCAGTTAACTTCACAATAATCCTACTATAACATACAGAACTGGGAAAAAGGAACATGGGCCGGGCGTGGTGGCGCACCCTTGTAATCCCAGCATTCGGGAGGCTGAGACCGGAGGATCTGGGTTCGCGGCCAGCCTCAGCTACCTAGTGAGGCACTCCACAACTTAGTGAGACCCGGGTTCAAAATAAAGAATAAAAAATAGGGCTGGGGGTATAGCTCGGAGGTAGAATGCCCCTGAGTTCAATCCCCAGTACCGCAAAAAAAAAAAAAAAAAAAAAAAAAAAAAGGAACATGGAAGCCAACCAATTAAGCATGGTAAAGGTCTTCACATGATTCTCTGAGGCAATTCAAACCTAAACCAAGTATACCTATACAGGTGCCTCTTTTCTGCATAGTACCCACATACCTGCCCATTTTTATGGCTTCTGAGTTACTTTTAGTAAAGCTCAATTTTTCCACACATCTTCATAATCTGGTATTACTAAATTTCCTGCCCTGTTCGAATAAATAAAAAAAATCAACAGTTTCTATTTTTAAAAATTAAGACAAGAGATGGAGGTGGAGAAGAAAATGGGAAAAAATCTTTGCACCAGGCTGCCTGTTAACTTAGATACGCAATGAGACAATCACCTGATAATTGCACCCTTTGGGTACTTCTGTACTGGTAGGATGATACAGTGGAACAGTCACCTGTTTTATTTCAATTTACTTACACAATTTGCAAATTTGTAGCTCTTTGCCACGGTACATTAAGAAAATTAGCATGTAAGAAAAAGCTCCTGCTTATGTAAATTGGAGGGTGATTTTTATCCATGCAGACAGGGGGGAAAAAAAGCTGCAATCTGGGTCAAATGACTAATTTTATCTATTTGTTCAAAATGCCTCTCTTCACCTGTTCTCTGTAGCTCAAAGCAAGAATTTTAGGTCAAAGAATGGATAAACAAAAAGTTTCAGTGTTGTTTATTCCTTTGTAAGGAGTTAGCTGCCTGACATCACTGAGCTCTGTATTACTTAAATTGAAAATAAGACTGAGAACCTTAACTAGATAATAATACCACAACACTAAAAGAGCAAAGAAAAGAAATCCATGTGAGATATCTACTCTAATTGGGAAGGAAAGCAAACATGGCAAGAATCAGGTACCAATTTTACCTTTTGCTACTTAAGGAAAACAAGGCTTCAGTAAAGAAAAGGAAAATACCCAAGTAACTCAAGGCAGACAAGGCAACTTTATTCAAGTTTCCTTTATAAAGGCACCTGAATGCATTGTCTTGATCACTGATGACTGCCTTCCCAGCATTCACTGCTGGTACTCATCCCTCTCACCTTAACTACATCTCCAGGTCCAGGGGTGGACCAGATTGCTCCAAAAGTAATCCAATCTTCATTAACAGTGTTTGGCTCAAAAATAAGTATATAATCCAAAAAGGCCAGCCAGATTCTAGAACTGTGTTGGTCAATAAAGTAGGCAGTACATGTGGATAGCCCAAATTAAGACATGTTATAAGTATTAAAATACAAACTGCTACAAATTTGTAATGCTAGTATTTGGGAGGCTGAGACAGGAGGATTGCAGGTTGACAGGATTGCAGGTTGACAGCCAGCCTTAGCAATTTAGTGAGGCCATCTGCAACTTAGTGAGACACTGTTTCAAAATAAAAAATAAAATAGGGCTGGGAGTGTAGCTCAGAATTAGAATGCTCCAGGGTTCAATCCCTAGTAAAACACACACACACACACACACACACTCTCACTCTCACTGTCTCTCTCTCTCTCTTTCTCCATGGCACATTGATGCATGCCTCTTGTAATTTCAGCTACTCCTGAGGGTGAGCCAAGAGAATCACAAGTTTGAGGCCAGCTTGAGTAAACTTAGCAAGATACTATCTCAAAATAAAATTTAAAAAGGGCCAAGGATGTAGCTCAGTGGTAGTGTTTGCCTAGCATGAGCAAAACCTTGGGTTCAATGCCCAGTAACAAAAACAAAACAAAAAATAAACACAGGACTTTTGTAGACAGTAAAAAAAATATAAAATAATCATAATTTTATCATGATTATAGGTTGAAATTACAATATGTTACATATGAGTAAATATATTACTAAAGTTAATTTCACTTGTTGCTTTTTTTTTTTTTTAACTGTGGCTACTAAAAAATGCAAAATCACATACATGGCTTTCACTATTGATTTTTTGGGTAGTGCTGATCTGCTGAGGGCTTCTATAAAAGTGATGCTTTCCTCTTATAGAGGATTTAGAAAGTCACTTTCTCTCTGTGCATCATATTCCTTAAACTACTAGTCTTAAAGCTGTGTCAAGGTTCATTTTCTGGGAGGTCCATCTGCAAACTAATAAGTCTCTTAACCAATGTAAGAATTTTAAAAAGATTTCTGGAAAAAATATTTTTAATTGACTTGCAAATTAATGTAAGCACCTGTCCCCAAAATTATCTTACCTGATTACTTCCCCTAAATGACAAATTATTTAGTATTAGATTTTATTTTAAAATCAGAGCTAGGGATGTAGATCAGTGGTAGAACACTTGCCTAGTATGTACAAGGCCCCATGTTTAATCCCCAGCACTGTAAAATAATAATGATAAAAATAATAACAACAACAATAATAACAATAATAAGAAGAGGAACTTAAAAATCACTCCAAATATTTTAGCAAATAAGCAAATATGGGGCTTGGGGTATAGCCCAGTAACAAATGGATTCATCCCCAACAGGAAGGGAAAGGAAGAAGGAATATTAAGTCTAAATAGTGTGCTAAAAAGGTAAAGTACTATGAAGAAAATAGTAGCATCAAATTTACAAGTAGAAATTGATTGCTCATTTATAAATAAGTGGGTTCCATCCACAATTGAACCACAATATGGATCATCCTCATCAATCATTAACAGTAGAACAACTGAACATTTAAAGTCTGATCTCAAATTGAAAACTATAAAAGTCATGAAACTAGAACAGGGTGACATTTACCTCATTCTGTGTGGGGGGGGGAGGTTAGGGACTGAACTCACAGCCATTCTACCAATGAGCTACACTCCCAGCCTTTTGTATTTTTTATTTTGAAGCAGGGTTTCACTAAGTTGCCCAGATTGGCCTCAAACCTGTAATCCTACTGTCTCAGCCTCCCAAATACTGGATTACAGGCATGCACCATTGTGTCTGGCTCATTCTTCCTTTTAAACAATTTTATAAATTATTCAACATCTACAGTCCTGAAGAGAGAAAATTGTCTTAAGGCCACTAACAGATTTTACTTGCCCACAAATAATGTCACTATGCCTTACAAATACTAATGCTATTTTATAATAGAATCTTGGAAAACCCAAGCTTTTATAAATGAGCAAACCAAGGCTCAGGAAGTTTAAATAAACTTTACCAAGGTCATAGGTTTGTTGGCAGCAAGCTGGAAGCAGAACCTTATCTCCTAACTAGCTTAGTTTAGCACTCTATTATCCTATCATTAAAACATATAAACAAATTCTTTCCATGGAAATGGTAGCTTGGACATAGTAAACATCAAGTTATCTGGTTTATTAAACTAGGAATAAAAACTCAAGATTTGGAAAAACTTTATTAATAATAAAAACAAAGTGCTGAGTTGTGGAGGTGTGGCTCAGCAGGTAGAGCACTTGCCTAGCATGCACAAGATCTTCAGTTCATTCCCCCAGCAACACACACACACACACACACACACACACACACACACACACACACTGCTTTAATACTTAAGGCATTCTTTAGAATCAAGTATATATATATATCTAAAATGGGGAAAAAACAAACACCATCATCCTCTCAAATGCTATCAATGACCTATTTAATAAATGCAATGGCCTTTTCTTCACTCTCATTTTGATTTTTTTATCTGCATCAAAGATCACTCCCATCCTAACATTCTTCTACCATACTGGGTTGTCACTCACTGTGGACACATTTTCCTAACTCAGCATGCTTTAGTCTGGACTCCAGTAACTACTTCCACCTATAGCAGGTGGAACATTCCCTAAGGCTCAGACAGATCACACTCCCTCCTATTTACACATTCAAAACAGAATTAAATCTAAGTCACTCTCTTACTTAAAAACTTTTAATAGTTGCCATTTGCAGGGTTTCAACCTTTTCTCATTCTCAACCTCCTAAGGAGTCTTTTAAGACATTTTTTCACTAATCTTTCTCTTTGTGAAATTTTAATACCATAGAGGTGCCGTATATCTCTTTGTGCTGTATGATACAGGTGCTTTACTTATGAAGAGAGTTAAGTCTTGTTCTCTCATCATCACTAGAGCCTCAAGACTCAACCTCTTCCTGATCTAACTCTAGCTTACATGTCCTACCACCCCAGGCACAGCACTTTCAGCAACTTCAGCCCTGTGGTCTCCTGCATATGGAGAAGACTCTCATTCAAAAAACTCTTAAAAAGTAAGAGTACTATCGGGAAAAGAGCAGTACAAAATTTACATGTAGGAAGAAAGTGATTGCCTATTTGCAAACAGGCAAAGTCTCCTCCACAATTGAAGTGTTACCTATCCTAGGGAGCATCCTTTCTCTATGCCCCTATAATATCCAGGGACTATCGCTTTTGCTACATTTATGGCACTGAATTATAATTTTCCATCTACAAACCATCTCCCCCAGTAGGGAGATTAATTTTCTTTAAGCCCTATCATCCAGCACAGTGCCTGATAAACAGTCAACAAATATTAAATAAGTGTTATAAGAGCAACTGAAATTGATATATTCTCAGGTTTTTATTAGTTTTCAAATTTAGTTTCAACACTTAACTATGGCTATAGACTCCCGGAGAGTAGGGATGTGTTAATTTTCATACTGTTTACTTGACTGTAAACTCCTTCAAGGCAAGACCATAACCTAAACATCCCTATATCTCAGTACCAAGCACCACAGAGAGAACAGCAGAATCTTGATAGAGGTTTGCAAAATTATTCACTGAACAAACTTTTCTCATTTACTGCCTACAAGAATCCTGGTCCAATTTTAGTATATGTGCTGCCGAAGCGAGCACAAGAATCCCGGTCCATAGCAAGTTGACAATAAAAATACACAGACTAGTGAATTCCAAAAGTGTCAAAAGCTCCTGCTGAGCTAGACATGGTGGTGCACAACTGTAATCCCAGTATTTGGGAGGCTGAAACAGGAGGATCACAGGCTCGAAACCAGCTTCAGCAACTTAGTCAGACCCTCTTCCAAAAAAAGCTTTTGATGTCTAACAGTAGATATGAGTCAACTAGCCAAACTAACTCAAAACACAGATGGGAAACTGGGCTTAAAGGGCACCATTATCAATGGTAGACATCCCTGCACATACTACTTCTACTCACACCATTACAACTATTAAAGTTCAATCTCACCATAGTTCCCTTAGAAGTCATCTTTCCATAATATCAGAGTGCCAGAATTCTTGCTAAGTATGTCAGAACTACCAATGAGATCTATCATGACTCGTCACATGCTCATTGACAGTATTAAACTCTTGCCGCAGGCACTCTCTGTGTTACCCCCAAGCAAAAACAAGGATCAAATTGACAAGCTATTTTAGTTAGGAAATCATTGTTGATCTGCATTAGAGGACCCAGTCAACAAATAATTCACTAGAGTATTACAGATACATAGGGAATCACAACTAAAACCCAAATATACTCTTCTAATGAAATAGCTTCTACCTAGCAGCTTCATTCCATCTCCTGGTTAGATGACAAATGGTAAATTTTCTTTGGCCTTGACAATTTCCATCAAAGGAACCAAGTCAGCATATTAAGGAAACATTCAGCATATAAACAGTTGATTCTTGAATTGCTAGGATATCAATAAATCTAATAACCAAGAACAGACAATTATACGATAGAAGCCAGTAGAAACTCTGATTTTCCATGTTGTAAAGATAATGGAACATTGAATAACTCCAGTAAAGGACTTTTTATATCAAGGAAAAACATTTCTATAGCTGCCCATGCTTTAAAGGTTAAAAACCCAGAATTTAGACTCAAACAAATCCAGCTAACACATTTTACAAATATTCTCCTTCTGGCATAATAGATGAAAGGGAACCACATCAACTCCCATTTCTCTTACTAGATTTGTGGATATTTAATTTTAAGAAATATTGTTTTAGCTTCTTTGAAAAGGTAATGTTTCTGGAATGCCTTTTTAAAATAAATATTTGTCTTTTTTTTCTTCGGTACTGGGGATTCAACCCAGGGGTATTCTACATCCCAAGCCCTTTTTATTTTTTATTTTGAAACAGGATCATGCTAAGTTGCTGAGGTTGGCCTCCAACCTGTGATCCTCCTGCCTCCCATGTACTGAGGTTACAGGTGTGTGCCACCATGCCCAGCTTGTCTTCTTTTTTCTAAACTGATATTCAATAGTATAACATGAAATTTCTCTCTAGGAATAAAATAAGTTTCTTTTGTTATGCTGTAGTTTTTGTTGTTGTTGTTGTTGTTGTTGTTTGGGGGGAGGGTACTACAGGTTGAACCCAAGAGCTTTGTACCTCTAAGCTACACTCCTAGCCCTATTTTATTTATTTTGAAACAAGGTCTCACTAAGTTGTTAAGGCTGGTGGCAAACCTGTGATCCTTCTGTCTCTGCTTCTCAAGTACTAGGATTACAAGCATGTGCCACCATGCCCAGTTGTTTATTTTTTAATATAATTTGAATAATCTTAGCCGGGTGTGGTGGTGCATGCTTGTAATTCCAGTACTTGGGAGTCTAAGACAGGAGGATCTGGGTTCGAGGCCAGCCTCAGCTATTTAGTGAGGCCCTCTACAACTTAGTGAGACTGTGTTTCAAAATAAAGAATAAAAAATAGGGCTGGGGGTATAGCTCGGAGGTAGAATGCCCCTGGATTCCATCGCCAGTACTGAAAAAAAAAAAAAAAAAAAAAAAAAATTGGATAATC
Source organism: Graphiurus murinus (assembly GCA_004027655.1). Taxonomy (NCBI): domain Eukaryota; kingdom Metazoa; phylum Chordata; class Mammalia; order Rodentia; family Gliridae; genus Graphiurus; species Graphiurus murinus. The sequence continues at coordinate 36,869 of PVLC010007956.1, forward strand.
TTGTGTCAGGAGCCTAAATTCAAAATTATTTTCAATGTTACAGTCTATATGGGGTTTCAATCACCAAGAAACTGTTGCAATATCATTGACTGTTACTTTTATTCTCTAACTCTTTTTTTCTTTAACTTTATGACCATGAACCTGCAGTTTCTAAAAGTAAGTTAACTTGTAGGTGAAATTAATAATATAGATTTTGACGTTTCTAGTTGCACTCAGCTGCTTTGTTATGTCTAGAAGAGCAACCGGTCCTTTTTTATGGTATAGGCTCTGCTTCTTCAAAGCTCTTTCCACAAAGCAGACCCCCCAACCCCCCACCCCTGCCCAAGCAAAGAATCCAGCTGTGGCTGTTAATCCTGGCTGATAGTAGAGAAACTTTTTAACACTACAGATTCTCACCCTGTAAAACACAGTTAATAACACAATACATTTTAGTATACTACTCTTTCTGATGCAACCAACTCCAAGATTTTCCCCAAACATATCCCAAAGCCTCCCCTATTTTTTCTGAAAATTACAGTTTGCTATTTATGGAGTAAGAGGACCAGAGACAACATCAAGAAAAGGGGGGGGGGGCACTGTGGTTTTCACAAAATGAGCAAGCTAGACAATCTCTGCCACGTAGAGATTTACACTGAATAATTTTTCATTAAATCACATGCAGTTCCCCCACCTCGCTGGGATCTTCTTTAGCAATTCACACTTTTTCATCCAAACACAAGTAAGATGAATTTTCACTAAAGCTATACTTTAACAACATGATGTCCTTTACTTGCTACATTCTGAAAAGAAAAAATTAATTTTCTTCCCAGTATGTAAATCTATAATACTTTCTATAACAGTATAGATGATCTGAATAGAACATCTACCAAGCTACCAAGCCCATACTAACAAATATCTTTTTGTTTGTAATTAACTGAGAAAAGAGGACAGACTATTTGCCCCTTGGCTCTGGATTAGACCTTTATCTCCCTGACATATAGCACAACTGACAGGACACTGTATGGTATTTAAAGTCATGCCTCCAAAAATAGTCTGCATGTTGATTTCACCTGGTAAACACGGCATCTATAAAGACTCTTTCATGCATATTAGCACAATAGTTTGATTTTTCTACCAACAAAAACTACAATTAAAAACAGCTAACATTTATTGAGGGTTTACTGTGTGCTAGATAGTGTAATCATTGGTTTATATGGATTACCTCATTTAATCTTCATACCAATCCTGAGATAAGCAGTATCATTATCCTCATTTTATAAATGAGGAACAGAAAGGGTAAATAATTTATCAAGATCAGAGTTAGTAAGTAACTAAATATCACTATAGTGAAGCTTAAGTTTTGAAAGATAAAAGTAACCTGCTGAAGGTATTAGAATAATAAAATTCAAAGCTCTCCAACTATACTTGAAGTACAAAGACAATAGACCAAATGATCCCCAGATCTTTGATCTTTTAATTAATCAGACAAGTCAAAACCAAAACACTACTTATATAAGGTAGAAGCTTTTCCCAGACTCACTTTTTTATCAAGGCATTGTGTCCCATTAATCCAGTCTGTATTTTATATTGTTGATGTTAAAAGCTGCCTGAGTTTAGTGGTCCTCAAACTGCTCTCATATGGTCAACTTACTCCAACTCCTAAAAGTATACATTTCATGACTCCCTGAAGTTCTCTGTCCCGAAGTTGTTACACCTTTAAAGCACAGCATTTTTCTCTGGCAAACATGAACTACAGACAAGAAAGTACATTTATATAATCTTCACCAAATGGCTGAGGTTACTATTTGTAGATAGTTTTGTGTTTGCATTATGAATATGTCCATATGGGTACCTGGAAGCCTTGACATCTGATGATGAAGGTACAATTCTATATGTTTTGATAACCCAAAAGCAACACTATTATTGGCAATGAATGTATATCAACCTACCCCATGATCACATTACCAGGTAAACTGGAACTCTTATTTTGAGATAAAACATAGCAGACAGTTGTTAATGAAACCTTAATTGAACTGTCAAAGCACCATCTTTACCAGCAAGCTAATGGGTAATTCACCACTTTTACACAACTGTCCAATACTGATAAGTTATTCCACTAGTTAAATTCAGCAGAAAGATAGATAAATCAAGTCAGGTAGACTAAATTGTTCTGAAATAAATCTGAATGGGAAAATGCTGCATCACTTCTACAAATATCTCTCCTTGTCTACACAGAAGAACAATATCCCTCAAAATTATATGTTACCTTTTTAGCAATCAGTTAGTACCCCTGGGTACATGTTCAGAAAAAGAAATGGGGGCATATATAATTCACTGTCATATGCTATGCCAGAAGAATACTTGCAAAATGCACTAATGAATGTATGTTTGAATTGAAGTGGATCTTATAATATCCAGGTAGTTATATAGTGTGTTCAATCAAATGATGTATCACTTGAAGAATATTTTTATGTTCCATTTTGAGAAAATAGTTGTTTCAGACTCCTAAAATGCTTTTTAAATTAAAAAGAAAAACACTGTTTCAGTTAGTTAAAAAATAAAAAGCCTCATTAACATCTTGAGTTTCAGAACACTAGTGCAAACTCACTGTGGTTTGGTTTTCAATCTCTAGTTTTAACAGTCTTAGGTCATATAACACAGTTAAATTCCAAATGTAATAAGCAATTCAGATAGCAAGTTATCAGCATGTAAATATAAAAATAGAAAAGCATTTGCATACTAAAAACACACACCTGGAACTCTTCTCTTTTTTTATACTGAATTCTATTTCACCCAAAACAGCTGATAAAAAACACTCTGCAGGAACTAGAAAAACTTGGTTAAAAAACAAAGAAGGACCAAACCATCTGAGGACACAGCCATGTGAGGACACAGCGAGACAGTGGCTGTCTTCAAGCCAAGAAGAGAAGCCTCAGAAGAAACCAACCCTGTAGACACCCTAATCTTGGATTTCTAACCTCCAGAACTAGGAGAAATAAATTTCTGTTGTTTAAGCCAAAACAAAGAAGGATCTGCCAAGGAGACCAATTAACCAAGCAGCAAAGACATCATAGCACTGTGTTAGGTGATGAGGAGAAAAAGAAGTACTTCAGTGGATAGCCCTTACCCTCAAGGGGCTTACAAAGGTAGTCAGTGAGACAAGACAATCGTGAAATAACTGGTACACAACAGAAGATGGTGCACAGAGGCAAACTTCAAGTCCACGGTACAAACCCCATAAGTAGTGGAAGGGGTCAATCAAGGAAACTCTAGAATATATTCAAATCAAACCCATCTGAATTTTCAGATATGATGATTTATAGTACCCACTACCTAAATGTTTATAGTGTGAGGTGTAATAGCACTCCTGTTCTTCATTACCCCTAACCCTTTTAAAAAAATCTTTTCCTTTACCACAAAGTTGAAGTTAAAACTTCTACAAGTCAAATACAAGTGAATAATGCCTTTAGAATATATTCAAGAATGCTGAAACCCATTTCCCTTTTATTATTCCTAGTTCTTAGCATTATATGCATAGCACTAAAATGACAGCATTTAGAGTTAGAAAACAAAACAAAATGAAAAGCCCAAATTCTCAAGGTTAATAAAGCAATGACAAAATTTAAAGCAAGGAACAATCTTTTTGCTGTCTCCCTCCTTCATCCTCTACAGCTTCAAAATCCTCAAGGGTTAGGCAAGGAATAGAAGTTCACAGTGAAATCCCTGAGGATAGGCTATGGAAGGGAGAAGAGGAAGGCAGGAACAGGCAAGTCCCTGAGCAGAGTGACTGAAGAGGTACCATTATTGGCTACACTCTTTCCCACTAGGAATCAATCCCACACCTTGGAGAAGGGAGAATGCAGTAGCAACCTCCTTGGAGACTAGCTTAGAGAAACTGGACTCTACTAGTTAAATAGACAATCAGATCATTTAGTTGCATTGTAAAATCTGACATAAATTATAAAACCTAAAATATAAATAAAGATGGCAAGTTATAATGCAAATGATACCCATCAATTTTAAGCTCCAGAAACAAGGATGAAAGGAGGTATTTACCAGTCTAGTTCCAGAGTTCATTTTCCTATGGTGATGGGGGCTTTTCTAGACATTAACAAGAATCTATTTTTGAAATAACAGTGAAAATATCAATTCACCTATCCACACTAGAATCCTTAATCCTTGAAAAAAAAAGTTAATTCTATTTTTGATAGGAATAAATACATCTTATTGTAAACTACTAATCCTCCTAAGGGCAAACAGACCAAAATGCTCCATTTTTAAAACCCTGAAACTTTAAAAAATATCCCAACACTAGCAAAAGTAAAGCAGTTTCATTTGTTTAAAAAGCATACTTCCTACAACAACTGACCAAAAGGATAAAAGCAACTCAAGAGGCACTAAGTGGCACTAAAACATTACACCAAATGTGGGCCACTGCATAGCTACAGTCTACTAACCTCATTTGTGGTACTCATGTGTGATGCTATATTTAATGCATTCTTATCATAAGGCTAAAGCTACATACTTCCCAACTGTAGCTTTATGGTTTAAAATAAACCACTCAAGCAATGATTTTAACTGGTTCAACTATAAAACCTACCTTCCTTCTGGGGATCAAGATCACAAAATAAGGCATGGAAAAGGTAGGAAAATAATTATCCAAAGTATATCCTAATGACAAGACTATTATAAAGGAATCAAGTTTGGGTCAGTCATTGACATTTGCTGCAATTGGGCAAATGATCCAAACTAAACCAAACACAGAAGAGATGACCAAGGTCTATGTAGGAATTAGTATTTCATACACTTGGCCACTGAGTGTCAGTAACTTGTTCATCTTCTGAGCAGGAAAGTTAGGTGGTCAGTGAACTTAAGTGTATCACTCATGAGAAGGTGCTCCACCAAAATACACCATGACTCAAAAGTATAGGCCTAGATAGCCAAGGTATGAGACCTCTTTAACATACAAGTGAGGGTGGCGTCCTATAGTTGAGAAGTTTGCTCCACTTTGGTCAACATAGAGAAAACCATGAAGAATGACTTGCCTGGTCAAGACCAGAAGGAGAAACCACAAGTTGTGTTTTTCTTTTGATACTTACCAGACAACACCAAAGGCTCCATATCCAATAGGTCTATCCGGCTCAATATCCAGCTGCTGTTGTGGATGGTGCGAGTGCTGATGATGGTGCGCCTTAACTGTAGCAGCTGCGGCAGCCTGTACCTGAGCTGGGGCTGCTGCAGCTGGTCCAGGAGCCTGACCCGGTGCCGGTGATGGGAAATATGGCTGTTGTTGCCCAGGGTTTAACATGGCTGCAGCTGCGGCCGCTGCTGCGGCTGCCGCAGCAGCCGAAGAGGTATGCTGCTGTACAGGATGTACAGCAGCAGCCGACCCCGGATGAAGATGGTGTTGAGGATGGTGGTGGTGGTGAAGGTGAGGAGGAGGAAGGTGTGGAAGGTGGTGATGATGGTGGTGGTGGTGACCTGCTGCTGCTGCAGATGTACCGCCATTGTAAGCCGCCATCATTTTTGCGTTGGCTCTTGCGCCACAAAGAGACATTCAAAAAAATGCCCTTTGATTGGAAAGCAAACTGGGTCAAGCTGTCATTTGGCCATTTAAAAATGAAGTAAAACCACTCACTCCACCTCAAAAACCATAGAGCGTAACTGGCTTTATGTCTTCATCAGTCAATCCAAACAAGTTAGAGGATCTTGGTGCTTAATTTTTTGGTGAGTGTATGTGGAAAGGTGTGGGTTGACCAAAAAAAAAAAAAAAAAAAAAAAGGAAAAAAAAAAAAAAAAAAAAGAAAAGGAAAAGAAAAAGAAAAAGAAAAAAAAGGAAAAAGAAAAGAAAAAAGGAAAAAAGGACCCCTTCCCCCCAGGATTCCTGCCACAAGTGGTACTAAAACTCCATCCTTAATTTGGGGGAGGTTCCAACTTTGAATATGGGAATAAAGGCCAAACCTCCCGACCCCCTGAACTCCACACAAGAAAAGGATCAGGTAACACACCACCCTTGGAATCTTGTAAGAGGGTTGACTCATCTACCCCTTCCATTCCCACATCCTTTTCTAAACACCTACCACCTCCTCAAAAACACAATTTTTAAAAATTCCAACCACCGTAAATTAAAAAGACAGGGGGAAATTTTCTGGGAAATCAGCTTCCAGCTTCCCCCCCCCTCGAACTCTCAGGCCTTCCTACATCTCCCCCTATTCCTAGTCTGGTTGACCTGATTTGGGGGGGGGGGGGGAGTACTAAACTTTCCTGGGCAGAATGAGCCAGAGAAGATGGTTGGAGGGACAGAGTGAGAAGAGGAGGCGATAGGCAGGGCAGGGAGGAGAAAGAGAACCGGGGCAAAAGTAAAGGTAAGAAGGTGCAAGGAGGAATGAAAGAGAGGTGGACAGCACTCGGACGCCTAGGCAGAGGGAACCGCCTCGGGAGGAGGGTAGGGTCCCGGGGCCAAAGAATAGGAGCCCCGGGAGGCGGGCGGGGTACAGTCGGAAGCGGACTGACTCCTGCCCCCGCCGCCGGCTGCTTCTGCTGAGGGTTGGGGGGGAGAGCGGGTGGGTCCCCCCGCGCGACGGCCCCTGCAGGGCTCAAGGCTGCTCCGTCTCCCCCCCTCCCCCCCACCCGGCTTCCGTCCCCGCGGCTGCTTTTTGCTTAGCCGCCGCGGCCGCTTTCTCTTCAGCCGCCGCCTCCTCAGCCGCCGCCGGTATCGCCGCGGCCGGACTCACCTCCCCTAGCAAAGCCGGATAGAGCGGAGCCAGCGGCGGACACGCGCAACCAGCCGCCGAGGCCCCGCCCCCACCTCACACTGACCGGCTGCCCTGGCCAATCCACGCCCACCTGTCCGCGTCTGTGTCCAATCCTGGGCCTGGAGCTTCAGACAGGCGCACTGTTCGACCAGTGGCAACAGGGTGTGGGTCTCTTGGGGAAATCCCGCCCCCGATCCTGGATGGGCAGATAGAAAGACCAATCAAAATGTAGGATTTGGCCTGATCGACAAAGCTGAAAGCGAATTAAAATCAAAGATCTCTGTGACATTTTCTTTCGCCTCTCTTCTCTTTTCTTTTTCTTCTTTTATTTTTTTTGGCAGGAGCAGGAAGCTGCGTGCTAATCCCGCCTGCAAAGGCTGGGAGAGAGGGGCGGAGTGAAAGAACCAATCATGAGCCAGGGACAAAGAACAGAACAGCCAATCCTTGAGTTGAAGATAAAATGGGATGGAACTGAAGCCAGATAGACATATGATTTGACAAATGGAAAAAAGATTTATCTAGGTCCCGCCTTTCAGATATCCTATAGGGCAGAAATATGGAGAATTTGCTGTCATATCGGAGATGAACTCTTCAAGGGGCGGGGCCAAGATAGGGGTGTGGTCTATAAGGGGGCAGGGCCGAGACGAAGAGGGCGGAGTCCAAATCATCACTGGTCCATTGGTAGTGGACATCTAATTACTACCCCTTGCAAGGTGTGGATAAATAGAGGAAAAAGGGATGTTGAGCTTCTGAAACTGAAGATCCTCTCAACAAGAAGACCTTCACGGGACACTTAGACTAAACAGTCCATAGCTTATGGCTGGTCCTTCATGGTAAATATTGACGTTGACTAAAAAAAATGTGTTATCTCCAGCATTCAGAACTCCCTTTCAACAGAAGGTAAAGCTGGTGATACAAATTAAAACCAAAAAAAGTAAGATAATCACATAGTAATTTTCTAATCAAGTAAATTCTGGTCATTGAAATCTTATTAGAATAACATTCTTTCACATTATTTCACTTACCCGAATTTGCTCTTTTAAAACATGAAATAATAGGTGTACAAAAACAACTTTTTCTCCTCCTTTTCTACCTTCTCCTTCAACTCTTCCTTCTTTTTTGTATTGGGGATCAAAACCAAGGGTTTGAACATGCTAAGCATATACTCACTTAGCTGCACCTCCAGCCAGAACCTTATTTTAACGAAAATTACTCACAAACCTGGAGGTCATCTTTGATTCTTCCTTTTTCCTGTCCACTCTTCCCCTTCCAATCAATCATCTTGTGTGTGTGTGTGTGTGTGTGTGTGTGTGTGTATGTGTGTGTTCCTGGGGATTGAACCCAGGGGCATTCTACCTCCAAGCTACACCCCAGCCCTATTTTTTTTATTCTTTATTTTGAAATAGGGCCTCACTAAGTAACTGAAGCTGGGTGCAAACCTGCATTCCTTCTATGTCAGCCTCCCAAGTAATGGGATTACAAGTGTGCACCACCATGACCAGCCTTAAACACTTCTAAACATCTTCCCACCCCCTCACCTTCGTCATCACAGCATTACCCAAATATACACCACCAACTTCTTTAATAACTCCCAGCCTACAGGCTTTTTCTTTAACTCGTCCTCTGCTGAGGGCATAGTAACCTTTTGAACTCTCATCAGTTGGGAAAGACGTTGGTGTTGAGGACAATCGACTACCAGAGCTTCCACTGCTTTGACCACACTTCAGATGTGGACCTTCCAGCCAAGCCTCTGCAATTTCATATTGTTAAAACATTATTGTCCTCTGGGGGTTTCAACTCTCTATATGTTTACTGTACTTGAAACAAGAAAGGAAGCATATGCAAATTTCTACAGATATTACGATTTCGTGAAAAAGTCTGAAGAGACGAAGAAGGCTGGTATTTTTCAGAGTGCAAAGTGATTTAGAAACGTAAAGATTTTCTTTAGATTGCATTCATAGAAGTTTGTTGCTGACCTGTGTTTCTGAACTATGAAATGTGAATATATGGGGTAAAGAACAGAGTCTCTTGATAAATAAGCAATAAATAAATGAGAAATAAGAATACAGTTATCCTCTCTTACCAGAGTTTTTGCTTTCCACCAATTTCAGTTACTGGCAGTCAACTACAGTAAAAAAAAGTTTCAAATAGAAAATTCCAGAAATAATTTATAAGTTTTGAATTGTGCACCATTCTGAGTGATAGGATGAAATCTTAAGCCACATCCTCAAGCTGGGAATACAAGTCCTTTTGTCCTGTGTATCTACACTGTATATACTACTCATTATGTATCAACTAATAACTAAGTTTGTATCAACTATCACATATCACTGCACTGATGTTCAAGTAACCCTTACATAGTCTATCACCGTGTATCACAGTTCCTTAGTCATTTGTCTCACGTAATCTCATCATGTAAAGCATTGTATCATATCGCGTCATCTTTTGAGGGTGGGTGCCAGGAATTTAACCCAGCAGTGTTCTACCTCTGAGCTACAGCCCCAGCTCTTTTTATTTTTTATTTCAAAACAGGATTTAGTTAAGTTGCTGAGGGCCTCGCTAAATTGCTAAGGCTGACCTCAAACCAGCAATCCTGTCTCAACCTCCCAAGTACTGGGATTATGATGTATTTTGAGAGAAAGAGAGACCACACTAACATAACTCTTATTATAGAATGCACCATACAGGTCGAGCATCCTTAATCCAAATATCCAAAATTGGAAATGTTCCAAAATCCAAAACTTTTTGAGGACCAAAATGATGCCACAAATAGAAAATTCCACCTCTGATCTCATGTGACAGGTCACAGTCAAAACACAGGCACACTAAAAATATTTTATAAAATTACCTTAAGGCTGAGCTGGGCGTGGTGGCACACGCTTGTAATCCCAGCATTCGGGAGGCTGAGACCGGAGAATCTGGGTTCGTGGCCAGCCTCAGCTACCTAGTGAGGCACTCCGCAACTTAGTGAGACCCTGTTTCAAAATAAAGAATAAAAAATAGGGCTGGGGGTATAGCTCGGAGGTAGAATGGCCCTGAGTTCAATCCCAAGTACCACAAAAAAAAAAAAAAAATTACCTTAAGGCTGTATGTATACAGTGTATATGAAATATAAATGAATTTTGTTTTTAGAGTTGGATCCCATCCCCAAGATACCTCATTATATATGTAAACAATCCAAAATCTTGAAAAAACAAATCTGAAACACTGGTCCCAAGCATTTTGGATAAAGAATATTTAAACTGTTTTTGTTTTGTTTTTTGGTACTAGAGGTTGAAAAACCAGAGGCATTCTATCTTTGAGCTACCCTCTCTCAGCCCTTTTTATTTTTTTATTTTTATTTTTTTTGAAACGGACTCGCTAAGTTGCTGAGGGACCTCACTAAATTGCTGAGGCTGGCCTCAAATGTGTAATCCTCCTGTCTCTGCCACCCAAGTACTGGATTACAGGCGTGTGCCACCATGCCTGGCAATATTCAAATTGTTAATGTCATATTTCATAATTAGTTATGGTTGTTAATATCTTACTGTGCTAATTTATAAATTAAATTTCAACATATATAAGAAATTTATAAGAAACATATACATACATATATATATATATACATATATAAGAAAAACAATTTATATAGGGTTAGGTACTATCTGTGGTTTCAAACATCCATTGAGGGTCTTGGGCAATAGTGTATACATCTGTGTATCTACCCTTGAATAAAGTCAGTAAGCCTAAATAACCTGGAAGGACATGGTTCCTGCCCACTTCAAAGACCTTCTCTCTCCTCTCCACCCTCTATACTTCACACATTCTAAACTTCCTTCAATTCTTCAAATGCTTTGTTGCCTCCCAGCCTGCATTGCCTGTCTTCAGCTCAAAACACTTCCTACCAACACTCCACTCCTGTAATTCATCCTTCAGGTCTTCATGTAAATTTCATTTTTCCTGGAAAGTTTTCACTACCCCTTTTATAAACTATGTATCTATCTTATATATCTTCATGGCACCCCCTCCTAGTATTAAAGACTCTATATGTTTATTGCTTATTGATTTTGACCAATACAGATCAATGTGATATGCCAAGTTCCTAGGACAGTGTCTGGAAAGGTGAAGACACTACAGATTTGCAAAGTTACTGAGTGCAGGAGAAGCAGGTACAAATCCAAGCCTGTTATTTACTAGCTCTATGACTTAGGCAATTTAACCTTTATCAGTCTCAGTTGCCTCAACTGAATGTGCTTCATCAAGTTGATATGAGGACTAAATGAGGCAGTATATTTAAAAGTGGCTGGTAAAGACTAAAAGCTCAAGATGCATTGATTAACTCCTACCCTCACTCTCACATAATATTTGGAATGCCTTTCCAATTTTCCATTTTACATCAGTTTCCATTAGAGTTCCCTAGAAGCTGCTGCTTTTTTTTTTTTTAGCACTGAGAATCGAAGCAAGGGGCATTTTACCCCGAGCTACACCCCCAGCATGATTTTATTTCTTATTTGGAACCAAGGTCTCACTAAGTAGCTGAGGCTGGCTACGAACCTGGGATTCTCCTGTCTCAGCCTCCCAAGTACTGGGATTACAAGCGTGCGCCACCACGCCTGGCCTCCTACAAGCTTCTTATACATGCAAATTGTCTACTTCTACCCCAGCCCTACTGAATCATAATTTGGGGTGGAAAAGGGGAGCAGGAAGCTGTTTAACACCCCTCCAGATGATTCTTACACTAAAGTTGAACAAGTCTGGCCTAGAGAAAGGGACTTGATCCTCTTAACTTTACTTTTAGCACAATTATAGATAGTACCTAGCATATAGAAAGTGATCTGTACAGGTAAAATAAATTAATTAATCTAATCTACCAGAAAATGATTGCACATCAATAGCATTTATTCCCACCAGGCGTGGTGATGCATTCTTATAATCTCAGTACTTGAGAGACTGAGACAGGAGGATTGCAGGTTTGAGGCCAGCAGCAACTGGGTGAGACCATCAACAACCTGGCAAGATATTGTCTCAAAATTTAAAAAATAAACAAAGAGTGGTGGTACACACCTGTAATCTCAGTACTTGGGAGGCTGAGATAGGAGGATTGCAGGTTTGAAGCCAGCGTTAGCAAATTAGGTCCTCAACAACCTAGTGAGACTCTGTTTCAAAAGATAAAAGAAAATCAGGCTGGGGGTGTAGCCCAGAGGTAGAATGACTCAGGGTTCAATCTTTAGTATAAAAAATAAAAATAGCAGCCGGGCGTGGTGGCGCACGCTTGTAATCCCAGCATTCGGGAGGCTGAGACCGGAGGATCCGGGTTCGCAGCCAGCCTCAGCTATCTAGTGAGGCACTCCGCAACTTAGTGAGACCCGGTTTCAAAATAAAGTAAAAAATAGGGCTGGGGGTATAGCTCGGAGGTAGAATGCCCCTGAGTTCAATCCCCAGTACTGAAAAAAATAAATAAATAAATAAAATAAGTAAATAAAATAAAATAGGGCTGGAGGTCTAGCTCAGAGGTAGAATGCCCTTGGGTTCAATTCAGTACCAAAAAAGAAAAAAAAAGTTATTTTTTTCCTCCACAAACATATATTGGGCACCAATTATAGATATAATGTACATGGTACTAGCTTCATCTAAGGAAGAGGGGAGATACTCTTATTAAAGCTTCTACCCTCTAAGTATGTTTGGAGCAAGAATTTCCAAAATGGGGTAAGCACATTCAAGGGGTACACAAAGTAACACATTAGGCTCTAGCAAGAAATTAGTACAACTTCTAGCCAGGTGTGGCTAAAAGGAATCAGTACAACTTCTGCTTCTATTTATTTTTATTTCAATTTTAATAATCCATTTTGCTAGTGTTTGATAATATACATATTACAGAGTAGTATACATGTTCATAATTTCTTGTGTGTGTGTGTGGTACTGGGGATTAAACCCAGAGGCATTCTATCTCCAAGCCACACCCCAAGCCTGATTTTTTTCTTATTTGGAAACAAGGTCTCACTATGCTGCTGAGAGCCTTGCTAAATTGTTAAGGCTGGTTTTGAACCTCTGATCCTCTTGTCTCAGCCTCCCCAAGTACTGTGATTACAGGTGTGTGCCACCATGCCCAGCCATATTTAAAATTTCTAAACAAATGTATATATTCATAAGTTGAAAAGTTGTAGCCCTATTACAAAAAAAATATTGGGAAATCATTGGTCTACTGACCATTTAATGTTCATGGTTTAGATCAGAGCCACCCATGTGAAAGCCATATGAGAAATTTCAAATTTCCTAGTAGTGACATTAAAAACTCAAATAAATAGAATTATTTTTATATATTTTATTTAACCCAATATATCCAAAATATTGCCATTTAACATGTAGGAAATATAAAAGAAATACACATACACACACATATATGATTCCAAGTCTTTGAAATCTGATGTGTATTTTGCATTTACATATAGTACTACTCAATCGAATTGAAAGTTCTGTTTCCTCAGTCACAGTTGCCACATCTCTAGTGCTCATTAACCACATGTGGCTTGTAGCTACCATGTTAGACAGCACAAATGCAGATCATGGGTTTGAATTTTTACTCTGCCCCTTACTAGGTATGTGACCTTGGGCAAGTTCTTTAACCTATCTTAGTGTGAATGTCCTTGCCTGTCAAACAGAGAGGATCCCTGATTTCTCCAGCTGTGATGATTCAAAGAGACATTCCCAAGGACTGTTGGCTTCTTATCAGTAGCAGTAGATGGGCTGGTTATTATTTGTATTACAATCCAAGGCCAACTATCCCAAGTATCAGATGAGAAATACATTCCGGGCAAGGCTCAGCTCATGTTCTGGGTATTCATCCACCTGGATGCCTGCCCCCTTAAACACCTCGGCAGACAGTACAATTTCTGGCCTTTTCCATCCCGTTCCATTTCAGGAGCTGAGCATGATGAACAAGAAGTCGGAAGTGAGTCAGCAGGATAGCACTTGGAGCCTAAAAAAGCAAGCAGGACATCAGAATGCATAAGCAGGAATATAATGTGCAGGAAGTGGGAGGTGATCTTCCCTTTCTTCCAAGAACTGGCTCTCCCTGCGAGTTGTCCACAGACTCTTTGTAGAACTTGGGCCAGGCCCAGGGGGATAAAAGGGCAACAATACTATGTGCTCAACATGAGTTATTGCAAGTGATAAATCACCAATACATCCCATTCTGCAAATGAAGAAACAGACTCAGGAAGCCAGGGTAATTTGTGGAAACTCATACGGCTGGTGAATGACAGAGCTGGGTTTCACCGTGCCCATCTACTCTTCCCTTTGTACCCTGCAGGTGGAGGGAATAGGCAGGAAGCGATGGTGTGCAGTAATAGGGGACAGGGAAGAACAGGCAGAAAACTTGTCCACTTTCAAGTTTGGCAGCCAAGGGCCTCCCTCACTAGGTACATGATGCCTTTTTAACACTTTTTATTCAAAAACCTTAGCAGAGGGCTGCAGGATCATCTCAGACCTTTCAACACATACCCTTCTGAGTCATGCTTCTTCGTGCCCTGGCTTCTCCCTGCTGGCCTGGCTTATTTCTCCACCTCCTCTTCTACCCAAGCTCTGCTCACTTGTCAAGGCCTTGCTGGTGAAACCTCAGATCTTTCATGAAATCTTTCTCTGATTCTAGGACTTCTGGATCTCTCCTTCCCCCAAAGACCTTAGACAGAAAATGTCTGCAGCATTTATTGGAAATATGTGATGCTATGAAAAACTTTCTAACTGTGTAACGTTGAACATGTAACCCTTTTGAGCTCCAGTCTCCTCATCTGTGTCATAAGGGTAATAATATCTACTTAAAAGTAGAAAGTTGAAGCTGGGCGTGGTGGCACATGCTTGTAATCCCAGCATTTGGGAGACTGAGACGGGAGGATCCGGTTTCTCGGCCAGCCTCAGTTACTTAGTGAGGCATTTCGCACCTTAGTGAGACCCTGTTTCAAAATAAAGAATAAAAAATAGGGTTGGGGGTATAGCTCGGAGGTAGAATGCCCCTGAGTTCAATCCCCAGTACCGCAAAAAAAAAAAAAAGAGTAGAAAGTTAGCCAGGGTGGTGGAGCATGCTTGTAATCCTAGTACTTGGGACACACACATACACACACACACGTAGAAAGTTAGCGGCAGGCATGGTGCCACAAGCTTGTAGTCCTAGTACTTGGGAGACTGAGACAGAAGTATCACAGGTTTGAGGCCAGCCTCAGCAATTTAGCGAGACCTTCAGCAACTTAGCAAGACCCTGTTTCAAAATAAAAAATTAAATAGGGCCAGAGGTCTAACTCAGAGGTAGAACATCCCTAGTATAAAAAAAAAGTAGAAAATAATGTTAAAAGAATTAAATAAGGTCATGTGCGATTATATGAAACATCTAGTACAATACCTGATCCAAAGAAGCACACAGTAGCTGAACATTGTGGCACAGGCTTGTAATCCCTGTACTTGGGAGGCTGAAACAGGAGGATCACAGGTTCGAGGACAGACTCAGCAAGTACTGGGACTCTCATCAATCTAGTGAGACCCTGTTTCAAAATAAAAATTAATTAAAAACAAGGCTGAGGGTGTAGCTTGGAGGTAGAATGTCCTTGGGTTTAATCCCCAGTGCCACAGAAAAAAAAAAGAAGAAAAGAAAAAAAATAATAATAAAATACAGGTGATTTCTTCCTCACCTGTATGTATTGTTTACAAGTTAATTTTTTTCCTGGTGTCTCCATTTCCAGTGCTCTTCTGTTTGGGAAGTTGGTTAGTGGGGAATGAGATGTGATATGGTTCTTTGTTACTAGAGATTGAATCCAGGGGCATTCTATCTCCGAATCATACTCTCAGCCTTATTTTTTGTTCCAAAACAGGGTCTCACTAGATTGCTAAGGCTGTCTTCAAACCTGAGATCTTAACCTCCCAAGTCCTGATTATAGGCATGTGCCACGACACTTGGCGAGATGTGATATTTAAATATTAGTAAACTGGAAGATGTTTCTCCCATTTCTCCTCATCCATTTTCCAGTCCCTTCAGGCTCTCTGTTGACCTTGTGTCAGAGTATCAAGCTGTCAGCGCCAAAATGAAGCCAGAGGCTTGATACACAGGAGTGCGAGGGAGGCTTCAGACCTTTGAGGAATTTGGTAGTGTTGTAGGACAGAGGACGTGTCCGGAATCTGCTACAGGAAGCCCCAGTAAGAGAAGCCAGAGGTCAGTGAAAGAATCAGTGTGGGGAGGAGAAGGGAGGAGGCTGGAGGCGGGGCAGGAACACAGGACAATGTCAGGAGTCAACAGCGACTGAGATAGAGAAGGCACCTGGCAACATGCTGGGCGCTGGGAGAGGCCCATTAAGTCTGAGTTCATGTGCTGCCTGGACCTTCTTTCCCCACAGCTGGGCATTTACCCATCTCAACAACACAATCTCTGAGTCCTGAGAGAGTTCCCTTTGGATGTATTTGCCTCCTCTTTAGCCTCCTCTTCCCCCTCTCCATCTTTCAGCCTCTAAGTGGAATATTCATCCCAACTTAGTGAGACCCTTTTCGAAAATAAAGAATAAAATAGGGCTAGGGGTGTAGCTCAGAGGTAGAAGGCCCCTGGGTTCAATCCCCAATACTGCAAAAAGAAAAAAAAAAGGAAGGAAGGAAGGAAGAAAGGAAGGAAGGAAGGAAGGAAGGAAGGAAGGAAGGAAGGAAGGAAGGAAGGAAGGGCGAGCAACTCACATGTATTGGACATAGCAATACAAGAGACGTTCGTGACACTATTCGGGGTTTGGCCTGGGGATCTGTTGCAGCTTGAACTCCAATTACAGGATGTTTTCCATCAAAGGGACAACAATGAGCCAGGCACAGTGGCGGTTGTCTTAAAGTCAGCTACCTGGAAGGCTGAGACAGGGGAATCACAAGTTTGAGGCCAATTGGGGCAACGTAGCAAGACCCTGCTTCAAAGTAAAAAATGAAAAGGGCTGGGGATGCAGCTCAGTGGTAGAGAGCCCCTGGGTTCAATCCCCAGTACCAATAAAATGAAACAAAACAAAACAAAAAACCTGACATCTGGCTTTAGTGATATGCTGGTAAAGTTTAACGGTTTGCTGTTTAGAAGGAAAGAAAGAAAAAGAAAAAAAAAACCTTGATGGTAGCTGATATCTGAGGTGTAAAAGCTTCTGCCAAGCTGGGCATGGTGGCACATGTACTTGAGAGGCTGAGACGGGAGGATCCGGGTTCGAGGCCAGCCTCAGCTACTTAGTGAGGCTCTCCACAACTTAGTGAAACCTTGTTTCAAAAATAAAGCATATGTAATCCCAGCATTTGGGAGGCTGAGACTGGAGGATCTGGGTTCCCTGCCAGCCTCAGCTACCCAGTGAGGCACTCCGCAACTTAGTGAGACCCTGTTTCAAAATAAAGAATAAAAAATAGGGCTGGGGGTATAGCTCGGAGGTAGAATGCCCCTGAGTTCAATCCCCAGTACCGCAAAAATAAATAAAGAAAAAAAGAATAAAAAATAGAACTGGGGGTGTGGCTTGGAGGTAGAATGCCCTGGATTTAATCCCCAGTACTTAAAAAAAAAAAGCTTCTGCCATGGTTGATTTCAAGCTACCAGGAGGCCGTCACTGAGGGAGAAGTTGGGAAGAGGTATATACAACATAAGCCATGGCAGCTTCAGTACGCCACTACCTGATATTCATAGATATGAGGTGTGACCTAGATATCAGGATTTTAAAAGCCCCCAGTAGATTCTAATGTGCAACAAAGTTTGAAACCACTGGGCTAAGGGGCCACATAATAAGGTCCCAGAAGCAAAAAACAGGCCACTTGATTGCCTTCCAGTGACAGCTGGGTTATAATCTTTGCCTCCTCCAGTCGGTACATTTTCTCCCCCTCACAAGCCTCCGCAGGAAACTAAATCATCAGCAGAAGGTTGCTTGGTGGGCACGGTGGCAGAGCACTGGGCGGGGGGTGGGGAGGGGAGGCTGGATGCAGGACCCAGGGTAATTGTGCCAATATAATTGTCCGACTAGGAATTCCTAGGGGTGCTGGAAACACTGCATTTCTGCTCCAGAACACTCCTCCCAGGATACCATTATCCTTCTATTAAAACTGTCTGTTTTGACTGGGTGACAAGTGCTCAGTTGGGTTACTTCTTCATTGTTGTACCTTCAGCCATGCTGATACTCTTTAGTCATTTTAGTTGAAGTGTACGTAGGCCTCTGCAGGGAGGTGGCAGAGGAATGATGCTTCTGCAGATGGCTGCTGGGGTCCTACTTCCAGTCTCCACAGCCCCTCTGCTTAATGCTGTCCTGGTCCTTGTCACATGATCTTGCAAACGTTTACTCATTTGTTTTTGTTGTTGTTATTATTGGTTGTGTGTGTGTGTGTGTGTGTGTGTGTGTGTGTGTGTGTTACTGGTGATTGAACCCAGGTGTGTTCTACCTCTAAGCTACACCCCCAGCCCTATTTTTTTATTTTGAAACAGAGTCTCACTAAGTTGCTGAGGTTTTTGCTAAATTGTTGGAGTCAAACCTGTGACCCTCCTGTCTCAGCCTCCAGAGTACTGGGATTACAGGTGTGTGCCACTACACCTGGCTTCATCTGTTGTTCTTAATGTTCTGGAAGCTCCCCAAGGTTAGAGACTGTGCTCCTATTTTAAATGTTCTGTGTCCTCAGTACACAGTGTTCATTCTTTTTTTTTTTCTTGTGGTACTGGGGATTGAACTCAGGGGCATTCTACCTCCAAGCTATACCCCCATCCCTTTTTTTTTATTCTTTATTTTGAAACCGGGTCTCACTAAGTTTCGGAATGCCTCACTAGGTAGCTGAGGCTGGCCGCGAACCCGGATCCTCCGGACCACGCCCAGCTCAGTGTTCATTCTTACGATGAGGTAAACCAAGCTCTTTCATTGTATTACCAAGTATTTTATTTATTTGTTTATTTATTTATTTTTGGTACTGGAGATTGAACCCAGAGGCATTCTATCTCCAAACTACACCCCCAGCCCGATTTTATTTCTTATTTGGAAACAGGGTCTCACTAAGTTGCTGTGAGCCTCGCTGAGTCGTCGAGGCTGCAATCTTCCTGTCTCAGCCTCCCAAGTACTGGGATTACAAGCATATACCACCACGTCTGGCTCTAAGTATTTTAAACTTACTTTTTAAAACACAAGTAACTAATGATCAGATTCTTTTTTGTCAAAATTCAAAGCTTACTATTTAAGCAAAACTTTCCCTTGACGCCCTTGACGCCCTTATCTAGTCCTACTCTATTCAGAAATGATCACCATTATCAAGGAAGTGTGCATCCCAACTAGACAATTTCATGTACATTTATATACACCTGTACACATACATGATGCACATTTAGAAATGTATGGTTTATTTTATTTTTTGTGTTTTTAAATAACTGTTATTATACTATGCAAATAATTGGATTTTTTGTTTGTTTGTTTGTGGTACTGGGAATTGAACCCAGGGCCACTTTACCACTGAGCTATGTCCCCAGCCCCTTTTTATTTTTAATTTTTGAGACAGGTCTCCCTAAGTTGCCTAGGCTGGCCTTGAACTGGCAATCCTTTTGTCTTAGTCTCCCGATTGGGATTACAGGCATGGGCCAGCACATCCAACTCTACATATAATTCCATAAGTGCTTTTTCACTTATCAATACATTATGGTGATTGCTTCCTAATGATCTATTTATTGATCTATTCTATAAAATGCTAAATTCACAAGGATTTAAGGATACGAGTGCAACTATTTTATGTAGGAGGTGATTCCAGAAAATATTGGTAGGGAAATGGGGGAGTGAGACAAGGAAGGAAAAGAAGCCAATAAAGGGTGTTTTGTGAAGCAAGTCATCACTATAGGTAGCAAGAGCTCAATTCTGAGGGGAACTCTGGGAGGCAATGTACTACATGATAGCAAAACCTTCCTTCTAAAGAAAAAAGTCTTTACCCATCAACTCCCATCCACCATTAATTAAGGGTGACTTCAGGAGGGCATCCTCAGTACTTTGAGTCTGCCATGCACCTGGGCAAAGAGGCCTCTGGTGGCCAGAAAGAAAAGCCTTTGGGCAAGGAAAAGCAGGGTTAGTAATTGAAAGTCTACCAGCATACATAGACATGGTATGTTCCAGGTCATTATGGGTGGGACACTGACAGGCTCTGCAGTAGAAAGGATGTGCCTTATTTCATTAAATCATTTCTCACTTAAATTACGGACATTTTTTAGCTTTTAGAAACAGGGCTTCAACCAGCATTCCCACCCGTGCCTTCTCATGCACACGTGCAACTATTCTTCAAGATGGACACCTGCAAGTGGATCCATTCATTATGGAGTGGATGGGTGGAGTGCTGACCTCCTCTCTTCCTCAGTCCTTCAAGTCTGTCCTTTCAGAAATTCTTCCAAGACTGAAGAGATGAGAGCACCTGATGACTTTCCTACTGCCCTGTTGGGATGCCCATGGCCTCTAATGTCCTGTCCACAGGCTTTCCCTATGACTTCACCCTGGCTTCTGCCTTCAGAAACTGTACATAGTCCTGTGCTCAAGTAATAAAAATCAAGTTTTGGAGCAATGGGCTTCTGCTTGATAATGTTTTTTGCCTCTCTTTACCTGCCAGGGCCATCAGCTCCAAAGAGCACATGTTAGCAATACCTGAGACCGTATTTGTGGAAAAAAAAAAAAAATTTCTGTGTGGTGCTGGGGATTGAACCCAGGGACATTCTACCTCTAAGCTATACCCCTAGTCCTATTTTTTATTCTTTATTTTGAAATAGGGTCTCACTAAGTTGCAGAGGGCCTCATAAGTTGCTAAGGCTGGCCACAAACCTAAATTCTCTTGTCTCAGCCTCCCAAGTACTGGAATTACAAGTGTGTGCCACCACATCCTGCTTTATCGCTGTTAACAGAAGTACACAAATTGTAATTTATTAAAATTTTTGATTCAAAATTTTATTTTTAATTAAGCCAGCTTTATTAAGCTGTAAATGACATTTTTTGGTTTTTGTACTGGGGATTGAACCCAGGGACATTCTATCTCTGAGCTACACCCCCAGCCCTTTTCATTTCTTCTTTTTTTGTTTATAATAGTAATTTTATTTACTTATTTTTAAGAAGCATCTTGTTTTCATTATAAAATTTATAAAAAATTATTAAGAATCATCTCAGATAAGGGGGGAGTACATTTCCTGGAAAAAAAAATTGTCTCTGATTTCTCCCAGGCGGGGGCCCTTTGACTGGAATCTGGGTAGAGAAGCCCAAGGCAGTTGGAGTGCACTGTACTATAGCTGAGTCCACTTTGGACAAAGCCAGAATCCAGGGAGTTGGTTTCATACACCTCATCTGTCTGGTCTCTCTGGAGCAATTCTGTTCCTCAATAGTCCAGGTGCCTCTGCCTCCCTCTCTCTGGAGTGACTCTGTTGGCTCCAAAGGCCAGCACACCTCAACAACAGGTACGGATGATACAGGTAATAATCCTGGTGACCCACTTCCAGCTCTTCCTGTCCTCCAGTCCTAGAGGCGGGCTCACCATGGGGTTGCCATATGCTGACCTGGGGGGGCCTCAGAGCCATGCTGGCAGGCTGCATTGGGAGCAGAGGGTCCTCTTTGGTGGGCAGCTCAGGGGAATGGCAAGTAGGCTGTGTCTTCTGCCTTTCTGCCAGGACTTCGTGTCCTCCTTAGAGAACAAGAACCAGAAGGTGCAGAGCTGGCTGGCTCTCCTCTTGGGTGGCCGAGGGAAGGTGAAAGGATCTGCTGGGGATGGAGGCAGCGTGACACACCGAACCTCAGGCCCAGCCTGGAAGGTGCACCCTGTCCCATGGCGCATATGGCTTTGGATCAGCAGGTATGTAGCCATTGCATTATCAAACGTCCTGTGGTGACACTGGTGTGGGTTGTAACCCAGGCAATGTATGACTCCTAGGATTGCAAGGTTCAAGCATTTGGGGAGCAGTTCCATAGGAGGAGGTGAATGCTCCTTACCCTGCCTTAGCCACAAGTGCTCCAGGATTTCCAGGTTAACAGTTAGTAAACAGCTGAGGATGAATTATGGCTGGATGGTGATGTGAGGGGGCACCAACTACCATCCCTGCCCTGCCTTCTCCTGCAGCTGCTCCCGGGTGGTGCTGGTGAATGGGATGCAGCCTATGAGCATAAAGTAGAGGATGACCCCCAGGCTACAGAGTTCTACCTTAGGACTGCGTCCTTGGCCCTAGTAGAACTCTGGGGCACAGTAACAGGGAATGCCACAAATGGTGGTCAGTTTGTGCCCAGCTTTGAAGTGGCAGCTCAGCCCAAAGTCAATGACTTTGACTTGCCCATTCGAGTCCAGGAGGATGTTATGCAGCTTCAGGTCTCTGTGCAGGATGTCTCATTTGTGGACGTAGAACACCACATTCACAACCTCCCAGAACATCCTCTGGACCTTCCCCTCCTCCAAGCTACCAGACTCCCTGACATGGTGCAGCAGCAGACCCTGTTCACGAGCTCCATCACCAGATAGACAAAGTCAGCCATGTCTATGATCTCAAACAACTGGACAGTGTTTGGGTGCTCCACTGCCCTCAGGATAGCAATTTTGGATTGAACAAAGGGGTTATCTCAAAATGAAGGCAAGATCTTCACAGCAATCTCGGTCCCGGTGAGGATATGGCGAGCCAGTTTGACCTGGGCAAAACCGCCCTTGCCGATGTCCCTGAGGACCAGATAATTGTCCATGAGGCCATTCTCACAGGGAGAGCTGGCCACGAGGCCTTGCCTGGCCTCTCTACTCTTTCTCATAGCACTGTCCATCAAAAACCACAATAGCAGCTAACAATGCTAGCTAAAAAAACAAAACAACAACAAACAAAAGTATAGCAAAATAACAAACCCAAACAATGCACACACACAAAACAACAAAGCTGAAACCAAAAAATGAAATCCAAAGGCACCAACTCACCAAAAGCGCTATCTTGGAGTCCGACAGGTCACCACCAACAGCTCCCTATACTTTTGGACCAAAACCCAGCAGCCGCGAGGGCTTTGCATAACCAGTGCTGGAGACTTCCTCACAATGGCTCCTTGTGAGGTCACTTGGTTGGGTCATGGCTGGATGTGGCCCACTGTGGCCATCTCACTTTTTAGCCTCCAGGACTTTTCCACATTAATAAGAAGAATAAGAAAATAAGAAGGACTCTAGAAGCCGGGCGTGGTGGCACATGCTTGTAATCCCAGCATTCGGGAGGCTGAGACTGGAGGATCCGGGTTCAAGGCCAGCTTCAGCTACCTAGTGAGACACTCTGAAACTTAGTGAGACTCGGTTTCAAAATAAAGAATAAAAAATAGGGCTGGGGGTGTAGCTCGGAGGTAGAAGGCCCCTGAGTTCAATCCCCAGTACCGCAAAAAAAAAAAAAAAAAAAAGGACCCTAGAAACTTTTTATTTTTTTATTTATTTTTTGTTGCTTTGGTGGGTTATGAAGGTTAATATTTACTTGTTTAGAAATTAAAATTTGTAGGATTCTTCAATGGTTTTTTCATTTCAAATAAAAACAATCTAATGATGTTTGACTTTTAAAGATTTTATCATATCTACACTCAAGGCATTCAATTTCTTTATCCTTGAACTTGAAATGATTGGTGTCAAAAGAATGGTAGCACATCACTCACATCATGATAAAACACCCGATTCCCTAAGACACCATAGGGCACATTATTAACATCTACGAGGCTGAGTAAAAGGGAACTTTCATCCTAATTGCCCCATAAGGTCCTCACCATATTTCTTTCATTTAATTATTTAAAAACTTTTATTGGTGCATCGTAATTATAATCACAGTGAGGTTCAAAGTGATACATGTAGTACTTGGTGTATTTCCTTCGGCATCCCACCTCCCCTTCCTCCCTCCCTGTACATGTTAGATTGATTTTGTATCCCGCTACCTTGCTGAATTTGTTAATTAGTTCTGGTAGCCTTTTGGTTGAGTTTTTTGGGTCATCTAAATACAGTATCATGTCATCTGCCAATAGATGTAATTTTTTATCTTTTCCTATTTGAATTTCTTTGATATCCATTTCTTGTCTTATCTCTCTGGCAAGAGTCTCAAGACTCTTAATATTGAAAAGGAGTGGTAATAGTGGGCATCTTTGTCTTGTTTCTGATTTTAAAGAGAACTCCCGCAGTTGATATTGGCTTTGGGTTTGTTGTATATCTTAATGATGTTGAGGTTAGTTCCTTCTATTCTGATTTTTTTTTTTTTTTTGCGGTACTGGGGATTGAACTCAGGGGCATTCTACCTCCGAGCTACACCCCCAGCCCT
>PVLC010007957.1:6327-60919 GCA_004027655.1 Graphiurus murinus
AAAAAAAAAAAAAAAAAAAAAAAAAAAAAAAAAAAAAAAAAAAAAAAAAAAAAAAAAAAAAAAAAAAAAAAAAAAAAAAAAAAAAAAAAAAGAACAAAGTATGAGACCTGTCCACTGTGGAAATATGGGAAATGTATAAAAATATCTGAAAAGTTAACCAAATACATATGGAAACTAGCTCACCAAACTAGAGGGACTCCAGTTTAATTTCCTGTTCTAAACATAACACCAAATGGTCTTAAACTGGTCTTTGAATCTTTCTCCCTCTCAGAGTTAGTATAACAGAGATGCTAATTTACACCAAATAAAGCTGGTATAATTAAAAGAATTTTCTCCTTTATGTCACAGAGAAACAGAATGTACTTGAGACAAAGAAGATATTCAAATAAAATTTTAATGGGTCATCTTTTTATAAGAAACTAGGAGTCCTAAAATATTTAATTTCTATAAAATGTGCTTATTGAGGGCCTCACCAAGTTTGAGTCAGTCCAAGTTGTTGAAAAGATGAATTATTAAACAAAAGTATCTGCCCTCTCTAATTTTTTAATACCCATTTGGTTATTCTTATGAGGAAGGAGGTTACTTTTGTCTGAATTTTTAATAGAAATGATCCTATTATCATTATTTAATAAAACATAACAATTCGGTTGTTTCAGAAATATATTAGTCTTTGAATATGAGGTTATTTTCTATCAAGTACTCTGTAGGGTAGGAGGAGAGTTCCTATCAATAAAGAAACTCATGGATTTAATATTGAAAGACATTTATTCTATGTGTCTTATAACTTGGAGTCCAAGAACAAAGTTTCATAGAGGTTGTTGTCCTTGGCGTTAATGAATTCCTTCTATCATTACAAAGGAGATCCAATGAGGAACCAACCCTCAACATAAAGAATTTCATTTTGCAACCAAATTCCCTATAACTCATTAACTTTTATTGAAAATGCCTAGGGAAATCTTTATATTTAAATACCAAGAAAGAGGAAAAAATAAAATGGAACTGATAAAATCTTAATGAGGCATTCATGCAAACAGCAAAAAAAGGACCTTTTCTTAGAGCAAACTAAAGAAATTGTTTTTGGAGCTGGAGAATTCCTCTAAGATCATTAACCTCCAATGGTGAAAATTCCATGAGGAGTTTTCAAGGCCAGGGGGCTGTTTTCCTCCTGAAGTTTGCAGACATAGAAAAGTTATTTTAACATAGTCATAGAAAAGTATTTAGTGTATTCAACTATAACAATAACTTCTGGCATGCTTTGGTTATAAAATTTCCTTCTGGTAGAGAAGAGGTATTGGTTTACATGTAGGAAGATATCTTAATATCCATACTAAGACCAAATGTTCAGAACAGTAGCTGAGAAGTTAGAGTATTAAAAAGAAACACACAAATGGGGTGTGGTTGGTAGAATTATGCCCGCACCATGGGTGCTCATGTCTTAATCCTCAAAATGTATTTTAAATTTACTATGAAAATGTGTGTGTGTGTGTGTGTGTGTGTGTGTGTGTGTGTGTGTGTGTGTGTGTGATACTGGGGACTGAGCCCAGTGGCATTCTACCTTTGAGCCCTTTTTTTGTTTTTTGTTTTGTTTTTAAACAGGGACTGGCTAAGTAGCTGAGGTTGTCCTTGTTCTGGTCAGCATTGTTGCAACTATGATCTAAAAGACTGACTAGGTAACTTAGAGAAGATTTATTTTCTGATAGCTTGGAGTTCAGTCTGTGTGAGGACAGAGACCAGAGACCATGGATTTCAGAGCATGGCATTGAGAAGGAGGGGGGGGGGGAGGGACACGCACACAGGGGCTGTGCTCCTCACATCATGGGGGTCAGAAGCAAGAGAAAGAGCAAAGGGAGGAGGAACCATATATATAATCCCCAAGGCTTCCCACTCAGGGACACATATCCAGTCACACCCTCCTGGCTTGAGTCACCACCAGATAAATCAATTACAATGGATTTATCCACCACTAGGATTACAACCCTCATGACTCAATTCCATCAACTCCAAACCTTAATAAATGAGCTCTTTAGGGGACATTTTATATATGACTATAACAGTTCTTGAACCTGTGACCCTCCTGTCTCAGCCTCCCAAATACAGGGATTACAGGCGTGCACCCCCAGGCCTGGTTACTGTGAACATTCATGACAAGGGGGATTCATTTAGCAGGTGGACTAAGGATATTGACTATTGATATTAAAATAGGGAGTGTATCTGGAGTTATCTATGTGGCTACCTGGCTTAATGCATCACAATATTTAAAAAAAAGTCTTAAAGGAATGTGAAGCAAGCCAAGTCCAGTGGTACATGCATGTAATCCCAGCTACCCAGGAAGCTGAGGCAGGAGGATCACAGGTTCCAGGCCAGCCTGGGCAACTTATCCAGATTCTATCACAACATTTTTAAAAGGCTTGGTATGGTGATGCATGCTTGTAATCATCAGAACTTGGAAGGCTGAGCCAGGAAGAGCATAGGTTCAAGGCCAGCCTCAGCAACTTAGTGAGATCCTGTCTCAAAGTAAATAAAAAGAGTTTGGGAGTGTGGCTCCAAGGTAGAATCCCCCTGGGTTCAATCCCTAGTACTTAAAAAAAAATGTGGCGGCTAGAATAGCTTCTAGAAAAGGCAAAAACAAAACAAAACAAAAAAGGATTCTCCCATGATCCCCTGGCAGCTACAAGAGCCTTCTGATACTGATTTTATCCCAACAGGACTCACCACCGCACTAGAAAATAATCAATTTGTGTTGTTTCAAATTGCTAAGACAGTAGGAATATTTGTTACAACAGTCCTGAAAAGCTAATGCAAGGAGCTTGATTGAAAAAATTTGTCTGGGTCACATTTAAAATGAACATTTTTTAAAATTTGTTTTGTGTTTTCGCTATGCCGTAACTCCCCTTGCTTTTCCCCTCTTTCTCTTGCTTTCCCCCAGGTATGTGTTTCATGCTGTCCTGGCCTGGCTCCCACACTGGATTTTGTGGGTGTTGGCTGCATCTTGCACTGTTTCCTTTTAGTTCCCACTCCCCAGAACATGGCCTGTACTCTCTTGGATGGTGTCAGGATTCTCACTGTGGGAAGTCCAGACAACTAACTTAGAGGAAGGGATATTTATTTGCTCACCTTGATTTTTCTTGGAGACTCATGGTTCAGCCCAGGGAGGCTGGTGTCTGCAGCTCGCAGGGTTTGGCAGCAGAGAGCAAAAGCTCTGATCTCATGGCATGGAGACCAGAAGAAAGAGAGAGAAAGCAAGCCAGGGGATTCCAAGACAAAAGCACAGTCCCTGAGGCCACACTCGCAGGGACTCACCTTCTCTATCCACACCCCACCCATCTAAGGAACGACCCAGGAACTCCATCACAATGGACTTTCCACTGAAGAGATTAAGATCATCATGACTTAATTATATCAACTCTGAACATTAAGACATGAGCACTTCCAGAGATATTATACGTTAACAGTACCAGATGAATATATTGCTATCTAGGGTGTCTTTCTTTGGCATACACCGCAACTCTTCTGAAAGGGCTAGTTGAGCAGACGACAGGACCATCAATCTTAGGAAAAAATCCTTTGGTTGATGACTCCTAATAATCTCCATGTGTTTCCTGAGCTAGGAAAAATCTGGTTACATCTTTTTTTTTTTTTTTTTTTTTTTTTTTTCGGTACTGGGGATTGAACTCAGGGGCATTCTACCTCCGAGCTCCACCCCCAGCCCTATTTTTATTCTTTATTTTGAAACAGGGTCTCACTAAGTTGCGGAGAGCCTCACTAGGTAGCTGAGGCTGGCTGCAAACCCGGATCCTCTGGTCTCAGCCTCCCAAATGCTGGGATTACAAGCATGAGCCACCATGCCCAGCTTGGTTACATCTTTATAAGAGGGATTTTCTTTCTCCAAAGACCTTCAAGGACAATACTTGAAAGGCAAAATGGCTGAGAATATCTAAGAAGATGAACAAGAATCAGAAAATCTTCATCTCTAGGCTCATGCAAATGCCCTCAGCAGTGAGCTGCTGCAGGACAGATAATACTGACCATAGGTAGCTGTAAGTGGCCCTGGCAAGTCCTC
This sequence comes from Graphiurus murinus, assembly GCA_004027655.1. Taxonomy (NCBI): domain Eukaryota; kingdom Metazoa; phylum Chordata; class Mammalia; order Rodentia; family Gliridae; genus Graphiurus; species Graphiurus murinus. Next base: position 10,388 of record PVLC010007957.1, read on the forward strand.
AGTGACCAAGAAACCAAAGGCTTCTCCTCTGCAAACAGATGGGATTTCCATGTGTCAGTGAAACATGAGGCAGCCTCATCATTTGCATTATTTTCAATTCTATGAGAACCAGTTCCAGAAGCAATCTTGGCTGGTTCTAAGCACTCTGTAGCACTTTGGGTTTGCCACATAGGATGCCTGGGATAGCTCTGCTTCTGAGGAGTTCCACCCAACTCTGCAAGCCTCTAATTAATGTTCTGAACTGCACAGCATGTGTTATACAGCTAACAGGAAGGGGGAATCTTACCTCTGATCCATATTAAAATCTTGTTCTTTTCATTAGAAATTGGGTGCATTGTAATTTTACATCTTGTTGGGGTAAAGAGTGTTAGAAAAATGCATGAGCACAACTCTTGTTGCCTTCCTCACCAGGTCCCCCCTCCCTCAGCCTCAACCCACAAGTCTTTGAGATTGGGATTGGCATTGGAAATGTTTATGGCATTATTTCTGTTATGTGTTCTTTATAACTTTACCTCCAACCACCTTCCTACTCCCCTGCAGTCATTCCCCTGGAGTCTCTGCTCATCTGTCTGACTTTGCCCCTATTTCCAAATATCGCTCTAGCTTCCACATATAAGACAGAAACATACATCTGCTCATTCTGGGTATACTCACTTAGTATAATATTTTCAAGTTCCATCCATTTTTCCGGTGAATAGTGTGATTTTCTTCTTCTTTATGGTTGAGTAAAATTGCACTGTGTGTATATACCAAGGTTTCACGAAGAGCAGCATAATCTATAACAGCCAAACTATGGAATCAGGCTAGATATCGGAAAAGGATAAATGGATTATAAAATATTGTTCTTAATACCCCAGCCCTAGTCCAGTAAAGATTCCCGAGGGTGAATGGGAAGAAATGTCACAGTGATGGAGGAGGCAATGCTTTCACATTTTTATCTTTATCTATGTCTCTTTAAGATAGGCCAAGTTCAAAGTTTAAGGAAAATACATCATGGCTGTTTTCTGTCTCTCTGATTTGAGTATTTTCCAGAGAAGACACAATCTTGGAGGTAAACAGTGGCCATGAGTTTTAATAGGCTTTTAAAATCCTTTGGACAGCTTTTGACACATCGGATGTATAGGCTGAATTATACTGTTAAAGACATGTAAAAATACACTTTCAAAGACTTCTAAATATACATTAAGGACACTTTGAAAATAGCTGCATTGCCATTCTCTCCTTTCAAACTATTCATATTATCAAATCTCTGATAAACATTCATTTAGATATATCATGTGTGTATATTATAGGGTTCTCCTTCCCCACATGAAAATGGCAGACATTCATTACAATTCATTTTCATTAAACTTATCAGACCTTACAACGGGATTATTTTGCTTGAGAGTTACTTATGGCTGCTAATTCTGCTAGAGCTTAGTTTTCTGCACTGGTTACATTAAATAGCTGAGCAGATTTTTAAAAAAAAACTTAGTTTCATTTTAAAGTTGAGTTTTGTCACCAGCATTATGGAAAATTAATATATTGACTAGGAGCAGTAAAATAATCTTTTTATGGCAAGACTTGTAAATTACTACAGCCATTTTGGAAAGCATTATAAAGGCTTCTCAAAATTAATAAAAAGAAATAGAAGGAAAATATGATCCACCAATCCCACTTCTAGGTACATACTTGGAGGAAATGAAATTAGTATGTGGAAGAGATGTCTGCATTCCAATGCTTTTGGTAGCACTGTTCACAATACTTAAAATACAAAAGTGACCTAGGCACCATCAATGGATGAATGGATTTTTAAAAATATGCCTTATCTTCCTGTCTTTCTGATTTCTGAGTCTGCAATTTCTCTCTCTCTGCTGCATATATATCCCCTACTTCCTTTCTTGGTCTCTACTTCCTGTATACCTGCTTTCTCCTTCCTCCCTCCCTTCCTTCCTTCCTCCCTCCCTCCCTTTCTTCCTTCCTCCCTTCCTTCCTTCCTCCCTTCCTTCCCTTCCTGGTACTGAGGTTTGAACACAGGGCATTCTATTTTTGAGCTGTACCCCAGCTATATTTTAATGTTTGTTTCTGAAACAGGGTCTTGCTAGGTTGCTGAGCATTTTGCTAATCTATTGAGGTTGTCCTTGAACCTATGATCCTCCTGTCTCAGCCTCCCAAGTACTGGTATTTCAGACATGCACCATCACGCCAACTCATTCTGTCTTAATATCTTCTTCTTCCTGCCTTAGTACTTTTCATCTTCCTGCCTATCCCCATTTCCTTTCTTAGTCTCCACTTTTGTGTCTCTGCTTTCTGCCTCTGTACATCCTATCTTTCTGCTTCCTGCCTGTCTTCTGCACCCTACACCAGTCAGTCTCTCTATCCTCCTGTCTGTCTGTGCTCAACACAAACTATCCATTTCGGAGGAGCTACCTTCTACATTTTCCCTTCTCACAACATGCACTCCTCTACTCTTATGTTCTCTTTCACCTGAAATGTTACCTCAGAGGACCTATGGACTATCTATTCTTGAACAGTCCAATCAATCCTTTTATGTTGTTGAAACGTTGTAGGTCCAAAAGTTAGTGGTGCACAAACTCTACTCCACACTACCTAGCTCTTGATATTTTTTTGTTTCTCACCCTCTTTGTGTCCATGTCTTGTCTTCTCAACTAACCTACAAGCTCTTCAAATGGTACCTCTTCGATTTTTAAAACATCTGAGGTACCCAGTGAGGCAAGGCAGAGGACCTGAAAACAGACAGCGATAAAAGAGGCCATTTGTTTCACCTTCTGTGGTCTGCATTCTGAAGACAATCTGTGTAAACAGGATGGGAGAGATGAGAAGACAAGCTTTTTGGCTGGTGGGCTATAATCTCCCAACAGCCCATGAGATAACAATTCAAGTTAAGGATTAAAACTGGTCAATGGTTTCCCTAACCCAATTCTGACTAATCACAAAATAGCAGACGGGAAACCCCAACAAGCTATAAAAGTTCACCTGCCAAGAACTTCAATGGTTACTCTCTTTCGTAGACCCTCATAGAGGAGAGCTGTTTTTGTCTTCTATCTTTTCTTGACTTAAAATAAACATTCATATTTCCATACCCTTCATTTGTCCTTGAACTTCATTTGTCAAAATCCACTGAACAACAACCCCAAAAGAGGAGACACCCCAGATCATTTTGGTACTCCAGATTTGACCATGAGGGACGGGAAACAGTGAAGGAAAAATGTGATTATTACACTTGCATGAAGTTTGGCACACAGTAGAAACAAAAAGACTATGCATTGAATTTTGATTAATGTGACAAGCACTTCTGGATCCACACCACCTGTACTGCTGTTATTTATTGATCAATATATTCCAGAACTAATAGGAACATAGCCTCATGCTTTATTTGCCATTACTGACTCACTACTCACATGGTCTCAATTGTTTCTCTTCCCTAACAAGGGCTATGGGACTAATTCTTCACTAGGCAGCAGATTGATAGTTTTATGGTCTAGTCATACACAAACAGACCTGGGTAGACTGTTTTTCTTTTTCTTTTTTTTTTCGGTACTGGGGATTGAACTCAGGGGCATTCTACCTCCAAGCTATACCCCCAGCCCTATTTTTTTTTATTCTTTAGTTTGAAACCGAGTCTCACTAAGTTGCGGAGTGCCTCACTAGGTAGCTGAGGTTGGCCATGAACCCGGATCCTCCGGTCTCAGCCTCCTGAATGCTGGGATTACAAGTGTGCGCCACCACGCCCGGCTGACTGTTTTTCTAACTGATCTCAAATATGTTTTTTTCTGTACACTAAAACCCAAATTCCCCCTCAGTTGGTTTGTATTTGGTCTGAGTACACATATATGTAAATAAGATGATGGTAAGAATGTTTTAAATTCAAATCTAGGTTCTCATTGGAACTATTTAAGATGCAAGGATAATACAGCACAGAATTCCAACTCAAAAGCATACCCTACTTCTAAAAATAGGCACATATAATCACAAATCCTCAGCAGTTCATTCAGCAGTGAAGCAAGGCATGTATATGGCTTTCAAAATTATTATTATTATTATTATTATTATTATTATTATTATTATTATTCAGCAACACCCAGAGTCCATTTCTCACTGGCAGGAATGAGGAAGGATTTTCACTGACACTTTGATAGAGGATGGAGAAAAACAATCGTCTGTACTGATGATCATTCTTTTCTGCCTATTCATGTTTTCTAGAAATTCATGAGGAACAGAACTCACATTTTCTTTGGCAATCCTGTGCTCCCAACCAAGTTAAAACAACACAACACAAAACAAAGCACCCTGAGAGAAACAGAAGTGGCCATTAAGTTCCAACCCCACACAAGATTACTGAATAAATTTGAGGATAAAGGTAGTTTGGGAAGATTTGTTTCATCTGGTTAAATGGCGTTCATTCAGAAATGTCTTTTCCATTTAATGGAAATGGGAAAGATCGTCCACCTATACATTTTCCCTTTATTTACTATGTAGCCATCAAATTCTCCCTCCTCCTTTTCCCATTCCTCTGTAAGAATGGTGATTCATATATTTCCAGCATACAAAAAGGCATAAAGAATAATACAACACACAAATATTTATACAGTGCTTAACTCAAGGAAAAATCTCCAATTTGCCTACCAGCAAATTATTTACCTTTATTTCTACCTTTATTTCTTTGTTATTTTTACAATTTTTTTTTTTTTTGCGGTACTGGGGATTAAACTCAGGGGCATTCTACCTCCAAGCTATACCCACAGCCCTATTTTTATTCTTTATTTTGAAACCAAGTCTCACTAAGTTGTGGAGTGCCTCACTAGGTAGCTGAGGCTGGCCGCAAACCCGGATCCTCCAGTCTCAGCCTCCCAAATGCTGGGATTACAAGCGTGTGCCACCATGCCCGGCATATTTTTACAAATTTTAATGCTTCAATTAAGAAATGTGCTGGCCAAGCTAGACATGGTGGCAATCTTAAGTTTGAAGTCAGTCTCAGCAACTTAGTGAGATCTTGTTTCAAAAAAAAAAAAAAAGAAAGAAAAAAGGCTGGGGCTGGGGTTGCATCTCAGAGGTAGAATACCCCTGGGTTCAATTGCCAGTACCAACAAATACTGCTACTGCTACTGCTACCAATAATAATGTAGTAGTATTGGTTAGCCAATAATAACAAATGTAGCACATTAGTAAAATATTATGTTCATAATACGTAAAATAGCAGGCAATGAAGGGATATATAGGAATTTTCTGCAAACCTACATGTACCTTAAATATTATCTACAAAAAAAAGACAACCTTTTCCCAAATAATAAGTATTTTATTCACAGCATGACACTGTGAAATCAGTCACAACAATATAATTAAATCTTTTCCAGCCTGGCATTTGAGATAATCATCCAGCTTTATCTGTAGGGTTTATAATATGCCACTCAAAGTATTTTTCTGGTTTCATTTTTTTTTTACAACAGCATTATTTAGGCAAACATAATGGTGTTTTAGGTAATAGAGCACATTTGCATATATTATGCAGTACTGGCATGCCCATCAAGACATCAGGGAGTCTCTTGGGATGGCCAGGATGGAAGACAATGCTTTGCAAGGGCCTTCTCAGTAGTCTGCAGCTCCATGTGATCCTCCTCTTGATTGTTGAGGTTATCTTGAGTAATTAATAGGCTGTGTCGGAAACACATGCCTTGCCTCTTTTTGCTGTTGTTGTTCATTCTTATTTTGGGTCTCCATCATTTTTCAACAGGGTGAGAAACCTGCAAGAGCTAAGTGTTCTAGAGTCTACTTCCACTGGAGTGTTCTTCCTCCAAAGCAGAGAGTGACTTAAAACACCAGCAGGAGTCCTTTCTGGAGAGTCTGCAGCTCAGAATGTGCATCAGTGAAGGAAGACGGCATCCTCTGCTGGGAAAACCCAGTCCTCTGGACACATGGCTCAGTGATCCCTAAATCTGGCTGAGCCTAAAAATCCATTTTGTGCAACTCCCAATATCTGGGGTATCGTTTTTAGTAGATATAGACCTGTATGTTTCACATACTTTCTAAAAATAAAATGAAATCATGAAGGTTTGTGAGCCATGACCTGTGTCAGCTTTCAATCTGTCCTGTCAATTTATTGGCTTTAACCTTGTTGGACTGTAATAACTATAACAGGAGCCAACATGTTCGCTCAGGATCTTACCAACACCATGCTTGTTATCATTCGGAGCTGATGTGTTCCCTCCAAAGCATCTGTACTGAAGGCTTGGTCTGTAATGCAGCAGTCTTCAGAGGAGGGACTTTTGGTCTTTGTTGTTGTTGTTTGTTTGATTGATTTTTTGTGAGGTACTAGGGATTGAACACAGGTGAACTCTACCTCTGAGCTACACCCTCAACCTTGTTTTAATATTTTTATTTTGAAGCAGGATCTCACTAACTTGTGGAGGTCCTCACTAAGTTTCTGAGGCTGGCCTTGAAATTGAGATCCTCCTGCCTCAGCCTCCCAAGTACTAGGAGTACAGATGCCACCATGTCCAGCTGAGGTAAGGCCTTTGGGAGGTGTTTGGATCATGAGGGCTCTACCCTCTTCAAGGGATCAATCTACTTGTGGATTCCTAGCTGAATGGAACATTGGGACATGGTGGAATCTTGAGGAGGTGTGTCTGGTTGGAAGAGTTAAGTTACTGGAAGGCTTACCCTGGAAGAGTCTATTTTGCTCCCAGACCCTTCTCTCTCACTCTCTCTGCTTTTCTGTTCTCCATAAGGTGAACAGCTTTGCTCCAACATACCCTCTGAGCCATGATATTCTGCCTTCCAGAACAGAAAAACGGAGCCAAGGGACCATGAACCGAAACTTCTGAAACTGTGAGCCCAAATAAATCTTCTCTCCTTATACACTGACTGCCTCTGGTCTTCTGTCACAGCGACAGAAATGACAGAAATCTCACTAACATATAAGTCTCTCAGGAACATGAGAGGTATTAGGTTATTGCAATGCCTCTCTGATCATGGTCATCATTGAGATTCTCTCTAGTGTACCCACCCAGCTAGAGCATCCCAGAAAAATCTTCTGAGGGGCAGAATCTAGTTCAAGCATCATCCAAAATGTGCCCCGTGTTTCTCACCCACTTTCTCCTTCCTTCCTTTCATCTTCTGCCTCTGTCTCCTTCTCTAATTATCATATGTGATCTCTGGGTCAAAAATGTGTTGATGTTGGTCCTTTTCGAATTAATGTGTTTTCCTCAAACAGTAATTTTCGAGGTGATCATTCAAAATAAGATGTGTCAGAGCTCATTACAATCCATCAGTGCCGAGGGGTTGGTGTGAAAAGGAATGGGGTGTGATAAGAGCAACGGCATGAAAAAGCTAAGGTTGATCTTTTGTGCCTCCATAGCTGTCCCTTAAGACATCCAAAACTGTAATCCAAAATGTTAGAGTTGGATAAAAATGTGCCCTAAAGAACTCACTTATTAATGTTTGGAGCTAGTGTAACTGAATCATAAGGGTTGTAATTCCAGCAGTGGATAAACCCATTGTAATGTCTTTATCTGGCTAGTGGCCTAGGCTTGTGGGGTATTGATGGAGCCTTGGGGATTATACATGGTTCCTTCTCTCCCTGCTTGCTCTCTCTCTCTTTTTTTTTTTTTTTTTTTTTTTTTTTTTGCGGTACTAGGGATTGAAATCAGGGGCATTCTACCTCCGAGCTATACCCCCAGCCCTATTTTTTATTCTTTATTTTGAAACTGAGTCTCACCTAGTTGCAGAGGGCCTCACTAAGTAGCTGAGGCTGGCCTCAAACCCAGATCCTCCGGTCTCAGCCTCCCAATTGCTGGGATTACAAGCATGCGTCACCACGCCCAGCTTCCTGCTTGTTCTCCTGCCTCTGGTCTCCATGATGTGAGTAGCATGGTCCACTTGGCTTCACTCTCTCCACCGCCCCCTGCCACGACCTGAGATCCATGGTCCCTGGCCTCATACGGACTGAACTTCAATATCTCCAAGGAAAACTGTAAGCTGATAAATCTTCCTTCCTTCCTCTAAGCTGCATGGTCAAGTCTTTAGATTATAGCTGTGGAGAATGCTGACCAGAACACAAAAAGAATAAGCCTTTCTTCTTTTGAATTGGATCATCCCATATATCTTGCTATAAACAGAAAGCCTCTTTTAGAGTGAATTGTCCCATGAATTTTGCTTTTTAAGTGGATTACCCCAAGTATTTTGCTAGAGGAACAGAAAATTAATGAACAGTCAATATTATTTTCACTGTTTGTAAGACATAATTCAAACACTTCCAAATCTTTCACATCATGGCAAAGACTTTGTTTTGCCTACAAATGGTTGATGAATACAAAAAGCAACTCGACTGACTAGACTTAGCTCTGTTTGGGGTGCTGGACAACCCAGCTCCTTCATAGCCTCTTCTGGGAGGGTGTTGACAGGGATTGTCCACAAGTTCTCCTTTCTTCTCCATGCAGGACCTCAAATACTCATGCTCTCTAAAATTGACTTCATACTCTCTTCTGTGAAAGCATTCAGCCATTTACACTAGCAAACTGTGAAGTGCTTGGCAGGTGTTAATTACAATATTTTTAAATGAAGGTGAGTGGTTTTTATTCACTACAAGCAGTCAATGTTCTGGGGGTAGGGGAGGGGGGTGTTTTGTGACAAGAGCAACAACATGATAAAGCTAAGTTTGAGCTTGTATCTCCATACTTGACCCTGCTTGCACTTGGTGTGAATTCTTTTTAATTCTCGCATGTGCTAGATGGGGGATTCCATTCTTCCCCTCTTTGTATAGGAGATGGGAATGAGGTACACAAAGGGGAAAGGAGATGCCTGTCTAAGCAATACTTGTGTCTTGGAGTTCTTCATATAGTATCTCATCGATGACTTTTACCCGGGCATTAGTTGTTGGTCTGCAGAAAGGGGTGTACCTAGCCGGGCATGGTGGCGCACGCTTGTAATCCCAGCATTCGGGAGGCTGAGACTGGAGGATCCAGGTTCACGGCCAGCCTCAGCTACCTAGTGAGGCACTCCGCAACTTAGTGAGACTCGGTTTCAAAATAAAGATTAAAAAAAATAAGGCTGGGGGTATAGCTCAGAGGTAGAATGCCCTTGAGTTCAACCCCCAGTACCGCAAAAAAAAAAAAAAAAAAAAAAAAAGAAAGGGGTGTACCTAAGAAATCACTTTTATTTTTGTCAGGAGCCAAGAAGATGAACATTTGTGTGTGTGTGTGTGTGTGTGTGTGTGTGTGTGTGTGTGTGTGAGAGAGAAACCTTGTCTCTGTTGAGATTTAAGCTACTTTGCTTTAAAAAAGAAAAGTTATCTGCAATCTTCTGCTTTGTGTCCTTTATTCCCTCTAATACTTTTTTTCCTGACTCAACAAAGGAGCATCCTGAATTGGAAAGAAAAAAAACACTTTCGCTGACTCTGTGTCTGGGATAAAGCTCACACATTTAACAACGAATAAGTAACCGTTTCCCTGACCCACGTTGTAAAATAGGTCAAGAAGCTAGGCGTAGGAGTTCAGATGTGCTTCATATCTCTGTGCCCTGAATTTCAAGGAATGGAAAATGGGAGGTTGACTAACTCAGCTGTAGGAGCTTACAGAGTTAGAAGGCAATTATCACCTCCTCCTGCTCAGGTTCTCTTGCTGTGGACAGATGACCTTTTATATAAAAATCTCAAAGTGGCATGTCAACTTCTGCTAACTTTCTATGGTACGAAAAACATTGCTGAAGCTCTGAGCAAAAAAATGCATTTGGGTTTCTCTATTTACAATCTGAAAGCAGAAGGCATGAATTTTGGACAAGACATATTGATTTCCTCTCTGCTGCCTTTGTTGTCAAAATGTTGACTCATTATCTATCCAAAGGGACCGAAATCAGAATATTATAGTGATACATGCTTACCCTTGTTTATAGCAGCACAATTTGCAAGAGCCAAATCATAGAACCAGCCTAGATGTCTACCAACAGATGAATGATTTACAAAGTTATGCGATAGACACACAATGGAATTCTACTCAGCAATCAAAAAGAACAAAATGGTGTCGTTTTCAGGAAAATGGATGGACTCAGAGAACATGATATTATGTGAGATTAGCCAGCTACAGAAAGAGAAGGGCTTATGTTTTCTCTCATATGTGGAAGCTAGGAAGAAATTGGGATATGATAGGGACTTAGCTAACGGAGGAGAAACCTCATTGGAGCCATGGAGGAGGGTTTAGGGGAGGGAGGAAGTGAGGGGGACATAGAATTAATGAAGGAAACAATCAATGTTAAGTATTTATGTGAAATTACCCATGCCAACCTCAATATCAGGTATGGAGAAGGGGAGAGAGTGGGGAGGAAATCAGGGGGGGAATCTCATCAAGTGCTGGATGTATGTGTGTCTTTATCACTCTGAACTTCATTATGATGTGAGACTACAATGCACCAATAAAAGTATATGTACAAGCCAGGCGTGGTGGTGCACGCTTGTAATCCCAGCATTTGGGAGGCTGAGACCGGAGGATCCGGGTTTGTGGCCAGCCTCAGCTATCCAGTGAGGCCCTCCGCAACTTAGTGGGACCCTGTTTCAAAATAAAGAATAAAAAATATGCCTGGGGGTATAGCTGGGAGGTAGAACGCCCCTGAGTTCAATCCCCAGTACCCAAAAAAAGTATATGTACATACATATGTATATATAACATGTTTTTCAATATATACACATATATAAATATCAATGTTGAGCCATGTGCCTCCTAAAAACTAAATGCCTTTCACAGAGCTCCTGATTTCCACGAATATGACAAAACAAAGCAAAAGATGATCTCAGTGACCACAAATATCAGGAAGAAAAGTCAAAGGCTGTAGATGGCACTTGATTACTCATTGGCCAGATAGTGGTGCTAAGCTCAGGTTTCATTAAACCATAACTAGCTACAACGGATTTCCCAGGATTCTTGAAAGTGAGATTGATAACTGTAACCCAGTCACTGTGCTAATTAACCTCATTCTGGCATTTAAAAAAAAGCATTTTGGTTTCAATAACTTTCCTTCAGGAAAATGCAACATTATGAATGAAGGGATTTATAATCTTGGTTCAGGTAGGAGCATAAATTGCAATGCTGGCGTTTGGTTGCAAGACCAGAATTGAGACACCATCTTTCTCTATGATTCATTAGGACCAAATTGGTTTCTGGATGAGATGATAAATCCAGCCAGCTTTTCAAGTTTTGCAATTCATCTTAACAAAATGCATCAGTAGGCACTTACCCAACACTTCAGCAGGCAATGACTTTCCCTTTACCTGGGCCAGAACATTTTAATTTTTCTTATTTTTTAAGTGATTTATCACTACAATATGTCAATCTAACTGCTGGTATATTGTAGCCAAATGTCAAGTTATTTATACTTAGTAACTATCAAATGGGGGTATCTCTAACATGGTGTGAAGTCAGGGTTACTTCTTTCATGAAGATTATATAGGGAAAGACTGCAGCATAAATAAGGAAAATTCAAGCCGATGTTTTAAAATTATCAACTTTTTTACAGTTTAATTGTGTCCTTAGGTCAACAGTCTCAAATACCTTCACACAAAAATATAGTTTCGAGGAATGTAAAAGATATATTCATGGTAGAAAATAATAAGGAAAAAAGATAAGCATTACTTCAAAATGGATCATATACTCATTAAAAATGACTATTTTTGTCATGTAATCTTCTATGCTTTATCCTTCCTTACAAATTTGTTCATAGATTTTCACACCATACATAGTTTTCATGGCCTGTTGCCTTCATTTAAGAATTTTTCACAAACATTCCCAAGTAGTAAATGCTTTTGCTGCCACCTGTCTTAATACCTTCATTTATTGAATTAATCATTACTCCTTTATTGAATTTCATGGTAAGAATAGAGGCTATTTGCCAGGTGTGATGCCGCACTCCTGTAACCTAAGTACTGGGGAGGCTGAGATAGGAGGATCTTAGGTTCGAGGTCAGCCTCAACAACTTAGGAAGACTCTTAGTAACTTGGTGAGACTGTTTCAAAATAAAACATAAGACAAGGGGAGTTGAGAGTGTGGCTTAAAGGTTGAATGACCCTGGGTTCAATTCCTGGTAACACACACACACACACACACACACACACACACACACACACGAATAGAGGGTATTTGATGAATATCTAGTTTCTTACTATTGGGTATTTGCACTAATTTCTGTTTTCACTGTTGTAAATTTCTCTCTGATAATTGCATTGTTCATTACATCTTTGAAGGCGTGTCCAGTTATACCCTAGGATGATTTCTAGAAATGGAATTGCTGTAGTTTTCACACATTTGCCCTTACAAAAAGTCCTGACGTGCTACTCCCTTCTGCTCACTGCACACCCACACCAGCACATCGCCCCTGGCAGAAACCCCGCTCTCTTAGTTGTTCCCTTGGCTGCAGACTAAGGCCACCTGGAAGACCACAGCTCCCTGAAGAACCTGGGGAAGGCTAACACCTCAGGGACCAGGGACCTCATCCTCTCTGTATGACGAGTTCAAAGCCAGTCTGTCCTCAGGACCTCGGAGGAGGTCCTGACAAGATGGAGACCAACCCTGGGAATCCCATCCCACTCCATCCTTCAGGAGAGGGGGCGAGACCTGCCAAGGGTCTTCTACACCAGTCCCTGGCCCAGCTGAACTCCCAGCAATGAAAAGGCAAGGACAGCAGCCCAAGGGGAAATGCGTCATCACAGGGAACATTTCTGAGGAGGAGGAATCCCCCTCTGTATATTTATTTTATATCCATATGTGTATAAGGTGTTTATGGCTTTATGCAACTAAATTATATATTTGCTAAACAAATACATTCAATTTACTTTGCATTCATGTAAAATCATGCATATAAAGTTCCACATAGTTTGTTTATACATACACACATGTACGTATCTATTACATATATGTGTGCACATAAATATATATGTATATATGTGTTTATATGTATGTATGTGTATATATGTGTATATTATATCTATAATATATCTACATATCGCAGATATTCCCTACAGGAACCAAAACTTTAATTTTTTTATTACTATGATTAAAACCAGAGGCATTCTAACCTCCATCCTAGCCCTTTTAATTTGTTTTTATTTGAAAACAATTTCTCACTATGTTGCTGAGAATCTCCCTAAGTTTCTGAGGTTGGTCTTGAACCTGCAATTCTGTCTTAGCCTCCCAAGTACTAGGATTAGAGATGTGTGTCACCACATGCAGCTCATTAAAAGTTAACCTACTGAATTCAGGCCAAATTAATCACAGCATTATAGGTGTAGAGAGTTTGATATATACTTACAAATGTATTACACCTGGGACTAGCTCCCAGCTCAAGAACCAGGAGGGCCAGCTCCTAGAGTTCTTTCTTCTCCAAACTTTTCTCTGTTCTATCTACTCAAAGGGATCCACTAACTGTGTGGATTGATTTTGCATGTGTTTGTGTTTTATATAAATTGAATCATACAGTCTGCACTGAAATTTTTCTCTATGTTCTCTTGGCAATTTGGTGAGTGAAGATTTACAGCACACACTCTTTTGTGCCTGTATTATTTTGCAAAACATTGTGTTGTAAGTAGCGACAGCTAATTTGTCGTAGCTGCTGTAGAATGTTCTTGGTATGACTCTCTCTTCTGCTCTTAATGCTCATTTTACCATTCTCACAGGTGCCCCTTGAGGATCTGTTCCAGGCTGCCGGTATTCTAGGTTCTGACGAAGACAGAGAGAGCACTCACATTTATTCAGAAGGATGGAGAGAAATTGCTCACGTTTATTGGAGGAAGTTGACATAAATAATGACTTTGAGTGAAGATCACATGGTGTGAGCCATAAGGTAGGCGGGTTTGGAGGGATATGAAGGAAAGGACAAGGAAGAGGAGACAGAGTAGTCATGGCCAATACACCCAAACAGGGAGTGTGTAAACTAATGCCCGAATGAAGACCAGGGATCAAGGAAGGTCCATGAAAGGGCATTAGGAAAGCCAACTAGCTCAAGCTGGGAAGAAACTGTGTTGCTTGAAGGACAGAAAGAAGGCTGAGAACCTCATGAGAAGGAGGAGGAGAAGGAGGAAGAGGAGGAGGAGGAGGAGGAGGAAGAGGAGGAGGAGGAAGAGGAGGAGGAGGAGAGTCAGAGAAGCCTGATGAGGAAGATTCCCAAAGACCACGGTGAGAAGCTCAGCTTTCCTTGTAAGATCAGTGAGAGGTTGCCTCTGCTCTGGAGCAGGGGAGCGACTCAGCCTCATGCTCCACACAGCACTGGTTCCTTTTCTGTCCTCTTTGACATCTCAACCTCTGACTGCAGATAAGAGATGACGTAAGTAGAAACAGAAGAGTATACATAGATGCTATAAGGTAACAGAAATAGGGAATTAAAATAAGCCCATTTTAAGGATTCTCATTTCTCCTTGAGCAGAGCCATGAACCATAGATTAAATTCACCCCTCAGAGAGAGAGCTCGGGTATGGTGGCACACACCTGTAATCTCAGTACTTGGGAGGCTGATACTAGAGGATCTCAGGTCCCAGGAAAGCCCTATCAAGTAGTGAGACTCTCAGCAACCCTGTGAGACTGGAGGTGTAGCTTGGAGGCAGACTGTCCTTGGAGGTAGACAATCCCTGGTACCAATTCAATACAATGCAACAAAATAAAATAATTTACCCTGAAGAAATGTACAACTCCCATCTCTATCCATCTCATTCTCTGCCTACATTGCTTACTTTTGGAAGTCAGAGTGGGTTCCATGCATCTATTAAGTCATAAGCATTGTGAATGTACTTCTACTTTTGCTAATCACGAAATGCACTTACAGAGGATTAGATTAAACTTCTGAATGTCCTTTTGTTTCTTTTTGTTGGGGGAGGAGGAGAAGAAAGAGAAGACTCTTAAGTGATTGGTTTCAAATTGAAGTCATGCTGGTCAAGCTATATCTTTAAAGATGAAATATATATATATATATATATATATATATATATATATATATATTCACCTATTATATACACTATTCACCTGTAGGCAGAGTGGAAACATTTATTCTTGTTAGGGAACTTCAGGAATGACCTTGCAGAGGCCATTTCTTGGTGAATTCTGAACATTCAATTCCATCCGTGAATTTCTTATGGGCTTGCCCTTTATTTCTGATTTTACACTCTTATCTTTATGAGCCCATGGCGTTATAACTCCTTGTTTATCTCTCATGTGCTGCATGCCGGTGCTTACTTAGGAGTAAGTAGCTGTCTCCTGAGATGTTGCTTTTTGAATCAATAAAGAGATAATGTAGGGAACCGGAGCATCCCTCTCTTCAGCTGAGTCTAAGAGGCTGTGTTTACCCAGGGCAACGTGAGTGGCAGGTGTCTCTGTCTTTTAAGGATGCTTCCAATGCCTCATTTAGCTAGATGGCGCCTTCATGGACCCATTCATATATACTCGCTTGACAAATATTGTTGGCATGCTTTAAGGTCGACTCTCAGACCTGGATAATGCAATTAAAGAGAGAAGCTAGAGAAACTCAGTCCCTGCCCTTGGAAAACATATAAATGAGTGGGGGCGGGGAAGGGGGCAGTGGCATTTCAGTTTACTGCAGCTGTTATTGGGATCACAATAGAGAATTAAAGGATTGTTCCAGCCCACATAGAAATATACACCAGATGTCTCCCTGGTGAAGGTTTCACTGGAAAAACCAGGCCTATTTATAACTTGCATTTGACCTGATATTTTAGGAAGGCATTTGAATATTTTATTTCAAACTCCTTATTTTGCCTTTATAGTCCTTTTAATCCTAGATATTAACCATATGACAAGGACTCTTAAAACGAGTTAGAGAATTTTCAAAAGGCAGATAAAAGATAATTACAATGCACCAATTAAAATCTAATCAATTAAATATTTTTAAAATTCCATAAAAGCCTTAAAAAATGTGATTTTCATCATTTTATGCTGGCGCTATGCAAAGTAACCAAGTACCATCAATGGCCATGATAGCACACTGAAACAGTAAATCAAAGGAATGTAGCCAGGCGCGATGGTGCACCCCCTGTTATCCCAGTACTTGGGAGGCTGAGACAGGAGGATCGCTGGTTCGAGGCCAGCCTCAACAACTTAGTGAGGCTATCTGCAAGTTAGTGAGATACTGTTTCAAAATAATAATAATAATAATAATAATAATAATAATAATAATAATAACAACAACAGAATAGAGCTGGGGGGTATAGCTCAGAGGTAGAATGCCTCTGAATCCAATCCCCAGTGCCATAATAGAAAGAAAGAAACAAAGAAACAAAGAAACAAAGAACCAGAAGTCATAAGCTGGGAAACAGAGAAAGAAAGAAAAGTCAAACAAATGACAACAACAAAAAAACAAGTAAGTGTGTGTTTCTGAAAATGTACTTTCTGAGCCGGGCGTGGTGGCGCATGCTTGTAATCCCAGCATTCGGGAGGCTGAGACTGGAGGATCTGGGTTCACCGCCAGCCTCAGCTACCTAGTGAGGCACTCTGCAACTTAGTGAGACTCGGTTTCAAAATAAAGAATAAAAAATAGGGCTGGGGGTATAGCTCGGAGGTAGAACGCTCCTGAGTTCAATCCCCAGTACCACAAAAAAAAAAAAAAAAAAAAAAAGAAAATGTACTTTCTGCCCTTTGTTTTTTCAAATAACATATGTGCAGAACCCTCCCATGGAGGAAATAAGGGGAACTAGTTACCTTTATACGTAAAAAAAAAAAAAATAAGTTAAATAACTGGAATAAAATATGGAAAAGCTTCAAGTGCATTCAGTATGGGCCCAACGGATGGTGATTTCTGAGAAAAGGAAAAATTACTCAGGTAAACTCCAATTCTGTCCCCGTCTGTGTGCTGCTTCGAGAGAATCTTCAGGCCACTGGGAGAGAGGGAGGATTCCGTGGGTAAAGGCTGCCTGATGGTCTGAGATCAAAGGAAGTATCTCAGAGTCCAGGTGGCAGAAAACTGGAGAGCAGAGGAGACTGCAGAGAAGTCTCCGGTGGTTGTGAGGGTCCCACCAGCTGTTCCAAAGTGTGAACTACACATGACTACAAAACTGGCTACAGCTTTGGAAAGAGCCACAGGAAGAATTAGAGGAAAAATAGCATCTAGGCATGGTGGTGCGCACTGTAATCCACCTGGGAGGCTAAGACAAGAGGATTGCAGAGCTGAGGCCAGCCTTAGCAACTCAGGGAGGCCCTCAGCAACTTAATGATATCCTGTTTCAAAATAAAAACTGGAATAGGGCTGGGGGTGGTAGAATGCCCCTGGGTTCAGTCTCCAGCGTACCTCCCCAAAAGAAAAAGAAAGGAACAGTATCAAGATAGCATGCAAAAGCCCCTAATAGTCTCTACCACATCTATTAAAACAGGAGGACCTCAACATTCAATGAGAAATAAAGTTGGATACTCAAAAAGTCCTCAGTCCCTACTGGGAATAATTAGTTCTCAGCTCTAAATTAGTTCCACTCTAGTTCTGCTCGATAAATCCTAGAAGCCTGACCCCAAAGTATCAAACTGTTCCTGAGTTCTTTATTTATGTTCCAGGAGGAAAGTCAAGGCTCCCTATAGAAAGAAAATCCACACAGCACCCACTAAGATAAATTTTACCATATTTTGCATCCCACTGGAAATTCTCTGGCGGACAAAGGAAAATAGAGCCCTTGAGAAAAATGCCAGGCAATTAAACAAACCTCACACTGACCGATGCATATTTGAGGACAAGAGACTAGAAAAACATTAAAATAGTTATTCAATAAGTTCAGAAAGCTAAGGGGGGGGTGTCAAGGTTGAAAAGTTGCACCGAGTCTAGCAAGAAATGCAAAGGACACAAGCGGAGATTTTACAGATGACAGCTACCAGGGTGCAAGATGAAAATGTGTGCCACGCGGGGGAAGAACAGATAAAACGATGCAGGAGAAAAAATTGTCGCAAGTGATGACAAAGTAGTCAAAACGACCCCAACAGAAAAACCACAGAGAGAGAGAGAGAGAGCCAAAAAAAATGGATGCAAAAGAGGAAACAAAATCAAAATACAATGATGCATCATGGCTAGGAGAAGGAACCTCATAAATGTGTAACCAACGTTTTCAAGACAGACAGATTGGAAAATTATGTGAGTAAGTAATTTGATGAAACTCTAAACCCACAGACCCAGTAAACTCAATAAAACCCAAGTGCAAAAAGTAATAAAAATATGTTCAGAGAACTTTCACAATGAAGTCACTCAAAATTAAGCCAGGCGTGGTGACACATGAGTGTAATTCCAGTGCTTGGGAGGCTGAGGCAGGATTGCAGGTTTGATGACAGCCTTAGCAGCTTATTAACACCCTGTTGCAATAATATTAATAATAATAATAATAATAATAATAATAATAATAATAATAATGGCTGGAGTTTCAATCTCCAGTACCATAAAGAGAAAAAATTACTCAAAACTAGGTACGAAGGAAAAAAATCTATAATTCCAGTATGTGGGAGGCTGAGACAGAAGGATCACAGGTTTGAGGCCATCTTTAGCAACTTAGCCAGACCCTGTTTCAAAAGCAAAAAATAATAATGGTTGGAGGGTGCATCTCAGAGGTAGAATTGTCCCTGGGTTCAATCCCCAGTAACATAAAAGGAAAAAATTACTCAAAACTAGTTACAAAAGAAAAATCTAAAAAAAAAGGCAAAATGTTGCACAGAGAAGAGCTTTAAGAATTACATCTTTCTTGTCAAAAGACAAAAAAAAGGGGAGGAAGAATACAGAAAGTCAGTCACTATTTTCAAATGAAAGAAAGAAAAAAGTCAAATCAGATTTCTATACTCAGAAATGTGTATGTGTGTGTGTGTGTGTGTGTGTGTGTGTGTGTGTGTGTGTTTTAAATGCCAAGGAAATAAAGACATTTTCAGACTTACAAATATTAAAAGAATTAATTATGACAACACTTCAAGAGATAAAATGTCCATTTGACAAAAGAAAAAAAATGATACTTGAAGAAAATATGGATCTAAATGAAGGAATAAATAGGACTCAAACTGGCAGTCATATTGGTAAATATACAAGTTAGGATTGCAGGTTCAAGGTTAGCTTCAGCAACTTAGTGAGACCCTTAACAACCTAGTGAGACCCTGTTTCAAGTTAAAATATAAAAAATAGGGTTTGTGGGTGTATCTCTGAAGTAGAAGGATCTTGGTTTCGATCCCTATTCACAATAAAATATTAAAATAATGAAGCTCAATTCATTCAAATACTTATTTACCACCCATTAGACTATAGGAATCTGAGGAGGCTTTTGGTACATGACAGTGAAGCTAACATAAAAAAAATAACTTGAGGAGACCGTGTCAAACCTGTATTTTAGAGAAAAGATTAGTATGCAATACATATTCTTTGCAACAGTTTTGTTTTATTGGAAATACAATTACAAACAAAGAGTCAAGTTTTCCGTTAACAAATATTCATTTACAACAACTGTGTATTACAGCAAGCTCAGGGCTTCACTGATTTTCAAATCCTCTAAGAGATGAAAATTAATGAGCACTGGTGGAATTAGTCAGGGCTCTTGAAATTGTTCTGGGTTTAGGAAAAGCTGTACTGAGACCTATTTCCCTTTGCACACACAGAAATCTTCAGCGGCTGAATATGGCAAAGTGATTTGAACTTACTTGCAAAGTTCCACACAGCCTTTGATAACAGCTTTCATTGTTTGATCAATATTGTCTGTGTCTGTTATTCTTTTTCTGCTCTGCACATGCATCCCTTGTTAGGAGCCGGGTGTGGTGGCGCATGCCTGTAATCCTAGTACTTGGGAGGCTGAGACCGAAGGATCCAGGTTCGCAGCCAGCCTCAGCTATTTAGCGAGGCTTTCTGCAACAGGGTTAACTGTAGATTGTCCTCTGAAGAGCTCACATGTTGATGTTCAAAGTTGATGTCATTGAGTAATGAAGGTTGCAATCTCATAAGTGGATAAACAGATCCATTGTAATGGATTCACTGGCTGGTCACCTAGGCAGCTGGGCTGTGGCTGGAGAAGGTGGGTCCCTAGGGGTGTGGCTGTAGGGACTGTGCTAGTGTCTCTTGAATCCCCTGGCTTACTGCCTTTCTCTTGCTTCTAGCCTCCATGAAGTGAGAGCAGAGCCCTTGTCCCCTCCTCTCTCTGCTTCCCACCGCCATGGGCTCCGCAGACCCAGCCTAACATGGTCTGAACCCTGAAATCTCCCAAAACTGTGAGGAAATAAACCTTTCTTTCCTCTAGGTTCTGTGATCAGTTAGTTGTTTTGGGTTGCAGCAGGAAGAATATTGACCAAGAGTTTCTCTATTTTTATTCATTGTGAAGGCCCCACTTCCAACAATGAAAGTGAATGCATAGAGAAATTCTCCTGGGAGGTTGTTCAGAAAATGGCAGCATTGCTCTTGTGGTGACACTTGGGATTTGGAATCAGACAAATCCCTATGTTATTGGCTTCTCTACACTTTGAACTTTCATGCCTGTATTAGGTTCCCAGAGCTGCTGGAACAAAATACCACAACTGGGTAACTTTTTACATTATTATTCTTATTTGGTGCATTGTAGTTTTACATCATATTGAGGTACAAAGTGTCAGAAAAATACATGCACACAACTCTTGGTGCACTCCTCACCTGTTTACCCTCCCCTGGCATGACTTTAAGATTGGAATTGGTAATTTTGTATGCATCCATAGCATTGTTTCAACTATTGCATTCTCTGTGTGTGTGTGTGTGTGTGTGTGTGTGTGTGGTACTGGGGATTAAACCCAGGGGTATTCTACCTCTGAGCTACACCCTCAGTCCTATTTTTTATTTTTTATTTTGAAACAGGGTTTCACTAAGTTGCAGAGGGCTTCACTAAGTAGCTGAGGCTGTCCGTGAACCTAAGATCCTCCTGATTCAGCCTTCCAAGTACTGGGGTTACAAGCATGCGCCACCACACCAGGCTAACTTGTATTCTTTGTGGCATCAATACAACAACCAATGGGCTTTTCTAACAATAGAATAAGTGCAGTGAGGGTAAAGTGGGCTGTTCTGGAGTAATGGTTTTTACAAGGGAAGGAGTTTAACTTCAGGAAGTCTTCCCTGCTCAGGTCTTTAAAAGTGGAAAAACTTGGTGGAGGAGGAGGAAGTGACGAGTCTGAGTAGAGAACAGGAAAGACTTAGAAAAGCCATTTCACAGTTTAAGGCTCTACTGAAAATCCATAATCAAACAAGGACTTCCGAAAATGGGAGACTCTTAATTCTGACTCTGGAAATCCTACTTACTTCAGGCCTTTGAAAAAGAATGAAATGCCACTATATTCCAGCAGACTGTGAGAGAGCAGCACATGACAATAATCTAAGTTGTGCAAGGCCAGATAATTTTTGTTACCGCGGATGCTAGCAAACCTCTAGAAAAAAAAAAAGCATTCCTAATTTTAGGGTCACAACACTAAGCAGAAACAATTAAAATCTATGTTCATGTTCTAGAAGAACTTTTCTCCAAATTAAATTTCAAATGTTTGCTTTATTTTTAGATAGAACTGCAGATTCTCCCGTTCCCCTGAATGCTGGGGTTTTGCTGAGGAAGAAGTCACCTGCTGAAGTCACGTGCTCAAGTCTCTGAGCATGACCAAAGTGGCAATTTTGCCTTTGGGATCATCTCCGAATTCTGCTAATTCAAGGCTCCCATGCAGTCATATTGCCACATTTTCTTAATTTAGAAACATGAATGACCTAAAGAGGATATTTGCATAGGAAGAATTGAACAGACTGCCTTACTCTTGGTTGTTTTGTTCTAAATACCCATCTCTGGTTTCAAATTTGTCAGCAAGACACAGATGTGCATTGCCTGAGTGGGTAGTAACCCGTGTCCTGCAGCATGGGAGGTTCTAGAAGTCCTGTACACTAAGTCCTCAGGAAATAGGCACTTGTGCACCTGTTAGAATAACATTTCTTAAGCCGGGCGTGGTGGCGCATGCTTGTAATCCCAGCATTTGGGAGACTGAGACCAGAGGATCTGGGTTCGCAGCCGGACTCAGCTACCTAGTGAGGCACTCCGCAACTTAGTGAGACCCTGTTTCAAAATAAAGAATAAAAGTAGGGCTAGGGGTGGAGTTCGGAGGTAGAATGTCCCTGAGTTCAATACCCAGTACTGCCAAAAAAAAAAAAAAAAAAAAAAAGAATGACATTTCTTCTACTGGTATCCTTAAAGAAATTTAGCAGGTGACAGCCACACCTACAGGAGGAAAATATTAACAGAGCCCCATGATGTGCCATGCCATGCCAGGGACATTTGAACAGCCAGCAAATAATGAATAGGATATGCAGGATTTACATACTGAAGCACACACAGCCCAAGGGGCTGAGGTTCAAAGCAGAAATTCTTTCTACAGTGCTGTACACATACAACAGGAACATATTAGAGGGGAAAGTCCTGAGATTAGCAAATTGACCCAGATGGCTAGTCACAGGCTGCATTATCCTGAAAGACCTGTGTGTTGCAAAACCGCTCAGCAGAAATGAAGACATGCCAGGATCTTTAAGACTCAATGACTGAGGAACAATGGAAATAGCTTCATGTCTTGAGCCTTTTTCTGTACTGAGATATCTCTGGGGGTTAGGGTTGTTACTGAGATTTTAGCATTTAAATTACTGGGTTTCGTCTGTTCTTTTGCCGTGGATGTTTTACTAGGGAGTATACCCTGGGACATTCTACCTCCAAGTTACACCCCGTGACCTTTTTAATTTTTTATTTTTTTTAAACAGGGTCCTGCTAAGTTGTGAAGGGTCTCACTAAATTGCTAGGCTGGCCTCCAACCTGCAGTCCTCCTGTCTCAGTCTCCCGAATACTGGGGTTACAGGTGTGTACCGTGGTGCCCAGCTTTGTCTGTTCTGTTTCACAATTATTGTGCACTCAGGTTCATCTTTGTGTCTGACAATGTCTGGCAGCCAGTGAAAAATCAACGCATCCGCCTGAGTTTCTTCCTCCATTTCAGAGAGAGTTCTCTTGGCTGCGCAATGAAAGGTAGACAGAAACCAAGGCAAGTTTTCTGGAATCACATAATGCCTCTTTTCTCATGCGGTTTCCTTGTGAATCTAGATTCCCAATTCCAGATTCTAGATTCTGAGCATTGCCTTCCTATCTGCTCATAGAACTGCCTGACAGTCATATTGATGGGTTGGGGATTGAATCGAATCCTTCCCTTCTTTCCTCCTGGAGACCTGATCTTCCATCATGCAGTGCTGATTAGCATATCAATCTTATCAAGATGCTGGTGCTTAACATTCCCATCCATCCCAGCACTGCACTGCTGTCAACAGCCTAACAAGGGGAAAAGGAAGAAGAACTTAAGAAGAAAGGCAGCACATCTGGACTTGAATGGGGCGGGGGCAGCATATCTATGGTGTCTCCCAAGATGTTCAAGACACCCACCTACTCACTGCTATCTGCGTCCTGCAACCATTATCCATGGAGTACAGAGATGTGTGTGTGTGTGTGTGTGTGTGTGTGTGTGTGTGTGTGTGGTACTGGGGATTGAACTCAGGGGAATTCTACCTCTGAGCTACACGCCCAGCCCTATTTTATTTTATTTTGAAACAGGATCTCACTAAGTTGTGGAGGGTCTCAGGAGGCCGGCTTCAAAGCCGCAATCCTCTTGTCTCAGCCTCCCAAGTACTGGGAAGACAGGCATGCACCACCATGCCCAGCTCAGAGACATAATTTTAAGGCATAAATTAAGTATTGTGCCTTTGCTTAAAATCCACCAGAGCTCTCAAACACCATACCACATCCTATCCAGCCTCTGGGCAGGACTTGATCCCTTCCTCCCTTCTCATGTGACCATGGTGGTCCCCTTTAATCCCCACCTCCAGCCACACTGTGTGTTACCTATGGGTCAAATGTACCAAGTTGCCCAAAACAGTGTTGTCAGAATGAAAATCTTACATGACAGCTTAGCTTCCCTATGTGCACAAGAGCCCTTTGAGAATAGGCAAGACATTGTTCTTTCCTCCTCCTCCTCCTCCTCCTCCTCCTCCTCCTCCTCCTCCTCCTCCTCCTTCTTCTTCTTCTTCTCTTCCATATTCCTACCCATGCATCATGACTTGTATCTTGCACAGTGCAGGGTTTCTAGTTTTGGATCACAAGTAGAAAGCCATTTGGTAGCAAAATTGCCACTGAATAGCTCTTAAAATAACTCTAAAGTATGCAGTGCACAGGGTTTTGTCACATATATAAGATGGTTCCCTATAATATCTATGCCTTGCAAAACAAAACAAAACAAACAAAAAAACGGAAGTCACTAAGACATAAAGGGAAAATGCCTATGAACAGGCATTTGGACATTCGACCCTCCTTACTTGTGGATCATTACGAAATCCTCCTCTGTCAATAAGCAATAGTGGAGGTACATCATGTGCTTTAGGGTGTCCCTCTGCCCCATGATGTACCTACACAATCATAACAAGGTCACTCACTGAAGTGAACCTTAGGGGGAGGGAGGGGGAGGGAACGGGAATGGGGAGGGAATCGGGGAAGGGGTCAAATGAGAATTGTGTGCAAATATGTTGTTAACAATTTGTACCTAACAAAGATGTACGCTATATTGCACGAATTACTACAATAAAAATTAAAAAATTAAAAAAAAAAAATAAGCAATAGTGGAGAATTCCCAGCCTGCGTTCAGGGTTTCCTCCTTTCCCTAACAGTGTTCAGCCTCAATAACCATAGTATGTGTTAATAGGTTTTCTTGTTGGGAGGATTAACTGAGATCACAGGATAACACCTTGCCCAGGGATTAAATATTAATGCCAGCAAATAAGCGTCCTTGTGATGCTGCGTTACTCCCCATAGAAGAAGCTCTACACTCGTGGAGCAGGATATTTGGATCAAAGCATCCTAGCTTCCAAAAGACACTAACAGACCAGAATACCAACTTTCAAAAAACGTATCAGGAAATTTAATCGACAATTCATAAAGCCTTTTAACCTTTGAAGGGGCTAGAAAAAGAAGCAAGAGGAGGAGGGAACGGATGGGGGGATTGTGGGATTCTCAGGATTGGAGGGGAGGTGGGGGTCTATCCAGAAAAGAAGATGTGACCACTAGGTGGCGGTAGCTTGCACACTTGGGACACATTTGCACAAAGAGAAGTTCCTCACAGCAAGAGGAATCCTGGGGGTGAGAGGACCACCACCCAAGAGGGCAAGGGCGGAGAGAAGGGAACTCTGGTGGAGCTGAGAGTCCTGCATCCAGTTTGGGATACTCAGCAGCATGGTGGTGTCTTTGGTCAGAGAGCTCCAAAACTTAGGAATTCCTTGGGGGTCTTTACAGCTGCTCTATGCTGTTAGATTTGGGGTAGAACTTAACAGAGCCTGCCAGGCAGGCAGGCAGGCAGGGCAGGCAGGCTCTTGGTGGCTAAAAAATACGGTTGTTTGGGTAGTGGTTGTAACAAGTGGATGTATAAATATTTGATTCTGGATCTGGCAGGCTTTTGAGCTAATGGGTCCCAGCCTGCTGTACAGGATTAAATGGGCAATAGACTGAAGTCATCTTTGGCTTAGTTATGCAACAAGGTAGAAGTGATGGTGGGAAAAAAAAGAATATTTGATTAAAACTATAGTTCCAAAGGTAGAGAGATTGAGGAGCTGCACCTTGGCTTTATCTACTGTCTAATGGGTCACATGGAAAACTTGATAGTTGGGGACAATGGCGTGAATCCTCCTCCGGAAACGTTCAGGTCTCAGGGGCCTAGTTATCTGCCTGGTGGCAGAGTTGTCTGGGGGTTGCTCTTTAAGGAGGGGTCTGGTGCTCAGAAGCTTAGAAGGCTGTGTGTACCTGTCTCCAGGGCAGACAGGGCGTTGTGTCCAAACAGGGTTTCTTTGAGAGTGAGAGGGGCAGTATTGATATTGGATCCCGGATGCCCGAAATTGCTTGGGGTGGTTTTGAGGAGCCTGGACACACGCCACGCTAGCGATGCAGCATGGAAAGCCAGCCTGGAGCAGTGGAGTGAACTCTTCAGGAGCACCAGCTGGAAGACAATGAAAACAATGAGCTTCTATATTGAGGGTTGCAAGGAGAAATAGAAGCGAGGAGGAACTGGGAAAGGAGGTAGTAGAAGCAAAATATAAGTGGACCAGATGAATCACCAGGAAGGAGTCAAGCAAGGAAACCCTGAAACGCATTCGAAAGTTTCCAATAACAGATAAAGAGTCGACTTCCACTCCTAGGACCAAAGCATGGCACAAGTTTGAGAAGCCAATCTGGGAAGATCTCTACCAACCCTTCACTCCTTTCTCTTCCATTCTATCTTCGAAGATGAGAAATGGGCTGGAAAGCTACTGGGTTGGAGTAAGGAAATGTTTATCTCCATAGACACTGAAAAAAATACTGACACAATTTAGTATGTTCTTAATAAAAACTGTTGAGAAAAATAAAAATGGTGGATATAGACTTCAATATTAAAACCAGGAGTCGATGTAATTTGGAGGTCCCAAGGGGATTCCGGTTGAAGTATTAAACAAGGCAAGAATGTCAACCATTCCCACTGCAATGTGGCAGTGTCCCCAAGGATCCAGGCAGGACAATCAGAAGAAAGAAAATGATTATGGGCATAAAAATTGGGAGGAAGAAATGAAACTATCTCTATATGCAGAAGACCCAATGATTTATCTACAGAATCAATGATAAAACTAACCCAAAGTCTAAAAGATTGAAGCAACACCTGTAATCCCCATACTTAGGAGACTCAGACAGGAGAGTCACAGGCTTGAGGCCAGCCTTAGCAACTTAGTAAGACTTTCAGCAACCTAGTGAGACCCTGTTTCAAAAACAAAAACAAAGCCGGGTGTGGTGGTGCACGCTTGTAATCCCAGTACTTGGGAGGCTGAGACAGGAGGATCTGAGTTCGCAGCCAGCCTCAGCTACTTAATGAGGCTCTCTGCAACTTAGTGAGACCCTGTTTCAAAATAAAGAATAAAAAATAGGGCTAGGGGTATAGCTCAGATGTAGAATGCCCCTAGGTTCAATCCCCAGTGCCACAAAATATAAAATAAAATAAAGAAAATTTTAAAAAGTGTTGGACGTATAACTTGGAGGTAGAATTGCCCCTGGGTCTAATCATCAGAAAACACACACACACACACACACACACACACACACACACACACACACACACACACTGCAGCAAGACAACAAACAAAACAGGAAATCACAACATTAACATATAAAACCAAGAGTGTACAGATACACAAATAATTGCCAGTTAGAAGATAATGTAAATCCATGAAACTCATTGACAATAGCAACAAGAAATAAATATTTAGGGATAAACATAATCAGCTGTGTCTGCAGGCAATATGCAGAAGATTATACAAACACTTTCATCCTAAAAAATAGACTTGAATGGATATGTCTCTCCTTATTCAAGGTGGAACATCTTGACATCATTAATAGTTCAATTCTTGCCGGGCGTGGTGGTACACACTTGTAATCACAGTACTTGGGAGGCTGAGACAGGAGGATCTGAGTTTGCGGCCAGCCTCAGCTACTTAGTGAGGGCCTCCAAAACTTAGTGAGACCCTGTTTCAAAATAAAGAATGCAAAAATAGGGCTGGGGGTGTAGCTCGGAGGTAGAATGCCCCTGGGTTCCATCCCCAGTACTGAAAAAAAATAGTTCAATTCTCTTTCAATTCTCTCTGTCTTCACATGCAACTTTAATATGATCACCCCCAAATCCTAATGAACATTTTCTTAGAGGTACTCAGGCTGGTATTAAGATTTGTGTAGCAAAGTAAACATGCAAGAATATCCAGGAGGTATTGAAATGCTAACCTGGGAGGTCACTTATCATGTCAGGAGTTAAATCAAAGGGAACAGAGAGGAGCTGGTGCTGGATCGCCAAGGCCAGTGAGACAGAATGGTGAAAAACACCAAGTGCGAAGGAGAATATAAATTATTCAGCTTTAAAAAGGAACGACATTATGATAAATGTTATAGCCTGAATGTGGCTGAGGATATTTTGCTAATTGAAATAAGCCAGACACAGAGGGACAGATATTCTACAATCCCTCTTCTAGAAGGTCCCTACAATAGCCAAATTCAGAGATATAAAGTGTAAAATGGTGGTTGCCAGGGGCTGGGTCAATGGTGAGTTATTTTTTTCAATCTCTCTCTCTCTGTCTCTCTCTCTCTTTTAATTTTATTGGTGCATTATAATCTCACATCATAGTGTAAATCACAGTGATGCTGACACAAGTGCACACAGCACTTGGTGGGCTTTCCCCCAGCTCCCTCCTCCATCTTCCCTTCCCCATGCAGGATACTCAGCTTGACATTGGTATTCTCACATAGGTGTATAGTGTTAATGGAAGTGATTCCTTCATGGATTCTCCCTCTCCCTCCCTCCTCCTCTCCCTAGATCCCATCCCCCGCTGCACTGGAGTTTCTTTTGCAGGAAAATGGATGGACCTGGAGAATGTTATGTTAAGTGAGGTTAGCCAGCCACCGAACGTGAAGGGTCATATGTTTTCTCTCATGTGCATACGCTAAGGAGTAATCGGGATCCCAGAGGGATTTCAGGTAATGGTGGTGAGTTATGTTTCAATGCGTACAGAGTTTCAATTTGAGATGGCAGGAAAGGATTCTGGGAATTGATGGCAGTGATAGCTGCCCAATGATGTGAATGCCGTTAATGTCACCAGACTGTGCACTTAAAAAGATTAAAATGGTTTATGTTGTCACTATAGTATTCTGACTTTAATCCCCTTAGCAAGGTACCGAGGAGTGATCTAGCTGGGTCATATGGGGATTCATCCCTAGTCTTTTGAGGATCCCCCACACTGATCTCCATAGTGGCTGTAGTAATTTACACTCCCACCCAAATTGTATAAATGTTTCTGTTTCTTAATATCCTTGCCAGCGTTTGTTATTGTTTGTATCTTTGATGATATGATTGCCATTCTACTTGGAATTAGATGGAATCTCAGGACAGTTTTGATTTACATTTCCCTGATTGCTAATGATGTTGAACCTTTTCCCACATGTTTGCTGGCCATTTGTATTTCTTCTTTTGAGAAGTGTATAAACAGTACAGTGGCCTATTTTTTTAATGTTTTCTTTTTAGTGTTAAGTTTATGAGTTTCTATCACTTTGAATCCCACAATGATGTATAAGTTAAATGCACCAATAGAAGTATAAAAATGGTACATGTTGCATTATGTCTATTTTACCACAATAAGAATCAAATGTCAATCTTTTCTGCAAATACCATCACAGATACACCGTGAATAATGTTTTATCAGCTATCTGGGCATCCCTTAGTCCAGTTAAGTTGACACATAAAATCAACCACCACAAATAAGGACAAAACAGAAAACCAGATGATTATCTGCAAGTAGTGAGGAGGAGGAGGAAGTAGAAGAAGAAGAAGAAGAAGAAGAAGAAGAAGAAGAAGAAGAAGAAGGAGGAGGAGGAGGAGGAGGAGGAATATTGGGAATATTGTACATATTCAAAAGTTAATATATATATATATATATATAAATAAGTTAAATCAATAAGAATAAGAAGAAAGAAAACACAATCTCAAGCAGGTAAAGCAAATTAAAGGGGAAAAGAAAAGAAGGAGGAGGAAGAGAAGGAGGAGGAGAAGGGAGAAGAGAGAAGTATGAACCAAATGTTGTGATTATTAATGACAGTAACCATGTCAGAGGTGGACAGGTTCTTTTGTTGTTGTACCACCTTTATTTTTGAATATTTTGTTAATCTAAATATTAAAATTTTTGTTATTCCAGATGATTTTTTCAATAGAAACTAAGAGAGAGAAATTTTAAAAAGGACCAGGAACAACAACAACACAATGTTACTGTCACCTGTCTTCCACCCCCTATCCAAATCCGGTGCTTTGCCTGGAAGTGGCAGCTGCCTGGTGCTTGAAATCACAGCAGCGTGTTTCTGCTGAGCCCCCTAAATGGTTGCGGTGGGGGACATCCTCCACTTTTAGTTATTGCCGAACAAATGGCTGGCAATGTTCAGACTTCAGGAAGCTCCATTGTCTTTCCCTTGAAAACTCAGCTTTCACTCTTAGGACAGGTGAGACAAAGATTAGGGAAAAAAAAGAAAAGGAAAAAGAAACTGAGAGAATACAAAAATTCAAATGCTTCTTTGAATTTATGTTCCCTTTCTCTGCATAGATCACATAATTAAGAGCCCCAACTTGAGGTTTCTTGGAGTGATGGCCCGTGGAGGAGACAGAAGGCAGGCAGGACTGGGAAAATAGTAAAGGTTTTGAAATGCAGCCTCTCCACTTCAACTTTAGCCATGTGCTTTGGGGACCGTTGACCAGGGTGTGAAATGATCTGGACTCTGTCAAAAAGGATGATGTGCAACAGAGAGGGAGGAGAAAATCCTAAAGGAGAAGCCAAAGACCCAGAAGAAATGTTTGGGAGACCACATCAGTGCCTATTGCTGTTCTAACAAATGACTACTAACGGTGGCTTCAAACAACACACATTTATTATCCCTACCCTTCTGCAGGTCAGAATTCTTGAAACTCTGGTGTCTTCAGGGCTACATACTGTAGGAGATGCTAGTGGAGAAATCACTTCCTCCCCTTCTTCAGCTTCTAGAGTCTACCTGCAGTCTGGGTTTGAGGTGCCTTCCTACATCTTCAAGGAAAGCAGCAAGATGACCTCAGCTTTCTCTCTCTCTCTCTTCCCTTCTTCCCAAATTTCTTACAAAAAGCTCCTGCTGAGCGTCCCTGGGCAGTGTTAGTGCATTGCTCCAGCTCTAACTTGGCCCCACATAAACCAAGGATGAATTATACTCATTGGCAGACCTGGAGCAAGGGGTGAGGGGTCTGAGTGTAACTCTAGAGGTTGATAGGAACCTGCAAGACAGCAGCCCTTGGAGCTAAGACCAGCCTCTCCCCCATGGCTCTTTCCAGGTAAGCCCCCGGTGCACACAAGACCCAGAAAACTCACAGTGGTGCTAAAATAAGAGCTCATTTCTCAAGATGGGCATTGTTCTCCAAAGGTTTGGTGAGACACAGCACCTACAGAGGCTTATTTGGAGTTAAACAGAATTAGCACAAAGAGTAGCTGCTGCACCTGGCAAACACAGAACCATAAAGAGCCCCCCCGGCTTCTTACAAAGACAGTGGAAGGGTCTTCCTGGAATAATGAATTAGTGGCCATATGTTCATCCAGAGAACCAGACCCCAAAGAGCCATTGGCTGTTAGCATGAGTCTTCTCTGGATCTATATTTCTAATTAAAAATGGATCTATCTTTATGATTTCTAACAGGGCAATGGAATAAGGGGAAGAAATAAACAGTGTTCCCTCTATAACAAGTTAACTTTATCCTTCACTTTTAGTATTTTTTTTCTAGAGTGGAACAGCATGATCTTAGTCATTTAATGGGATGGAAATTAAAAGTAGTTTCCCGGCCAGGCGTGGTGGCCCACACCTGTAATCCTAGTACTTGGGAAGCTGAGACAGGTTGATTGCAGGTTCAAGACCAGCCTCAGCAACTTAGTGAGATTCTCCACCACCTCCTGAGACCTCTCTGCAAAAATAAAAATAAATAAATAAAATAGGGCTGGAGGTGTAGCTCAGAGGTAGAATGGCCCTGGGCTCCATTCCCTTATTTTGAAACTAAATTATCACGGAGGGTCTTACTAAGTTGCTGAGGCTGGCTGCAGAACTGCAATCCCCCTGTCTCAACCTCTCAAGTACTGGGGTTACAAGTGTGCACCACCACGGCACGGCTAATATTGTTTTATTTATACCTGAAACTTCAAACCTGTTTTTTTTTTCTTTTTCACAGACTTATCACATGGTAGTCACTGCATAAATGTCTCAAACAAGAGACTTAGAAAATAAAGTCCTAAAATTCAAGATATTTTATTGTGCTTATCGGTAAGAGGCCAAAGAAGGGACCATTATTTTTAATTTAAGAGGTGTGAAATGCCAAGCTCTGGCTCCAGCTCTATTTACAGTGCAGTCAGAGTTCGCAATGATTTATTAAATCTGCATTTCCCACACGGTCACAACTAATCACTCACCACCTCAGGAGTTCTGCCCCTCCTTGAGGCTAGGAGCACCGCCATGCTGAAAATGTGCAGGCTGTTTTCAGGAATAAGACCTTTATTTTTCTCACCTGATTGCAGGTGCTGGCTTAGAAATCCTGCTTCGGGCACCTGCTGTTTGCATATGCTTCATGCCTGTATGTGTTGGCTAAAACAGGCTTGGAAAAAATCACTGGTGTGACATTCTTCAATAGA
This sequence comes from Graphiurus murinus, assembly GCA_004027655.1. Lineage (NCBI taxonomy): Eukaryota > Metazoa > Chordata > Mammalia > Rodentia > Gliridae > Graphiurus > Graphiurus murinus. The sequence continues at coordinate 42,617 of PVLC010007957.1, forward strand.
TCCATTAATTCTAGTTGCAATAGCAGAGCAATCTGACTGGTGGAAGGCAGTGAGATTTTGTTTCTCCTCTAAGTCCAACGTGGTCAGGAGGTTCTCTTCCAGAGCAAAGGGGAAGAGAGAGTTGGAGGAGTCATGTCAGCCCGTAACTTCGTGTGCCAGGATGGACACCAGTCACTCATGCCCAGAGGCCATGGGTGAGGAAAAGTCACAGCACCCCGGCTTAATGTCAGCCATAAAGAAGAATGAATTTATGTGCCTTGTGGGAAAATGGGTTTTGCAGCCTTGCAGCTAACAATGAGGTTTACTTCTCTAAAGTACAAAGAAAAATAGAAGATTCCTTGAATAAGACCATCATTGCCTTAGGAACCATAAAGGGATTAGTGTGTCTTCTGTGGTTCAGAAAACTCTTCTCTTTCTCAGCATGTCGTCTCCTCCTCCTCCTCCTTCTTCAGATTGAACCCAGGGACATTCTACCTCTGAGCCACATCCCCCAACCCCTTTTATTTTTTATTTTGAAATGAGGTCTCACTACCTACGTTGCTGAAAGTCTTGCTTTGTTGTTGAGGCTGTCTCTCCAGACCTGCACTCCTCCCGTTTCAGCCTCCCAAGTACTGGGATTACAGTTGTGCAACACCATGCCCAGCTGCACCTTGCTTCTTCAAATCCCATCTAACTACTGTGGGTCAGTGACACTGCAGTGATCTTTCAGGACCCTCGTCCAACCAGTTGCAAATCCACCTTCATTTTGCTGGAGTTGACTGGGAAGGGATAGCCGTTTCCTCTCACCCAACTAGAGGAAATGCCTGCCCAAGGAAATAGGGAATGACCTCACTTCTAGTCGAACCCACTGGAAATAGGTTGGAGACAAGCAGAGTTCACAGTTATTCTTGTCAGAGACTAGGGTTCCATGGCTCAGTAGTTAATGACTGTCAATTCATCACTGAAGCTCGTACCAAAAACTCCTGGAGCTACGTTATTTAAAACCTTGTAACAGGTGTGTCTCTTTATGGATTCAGAAAGGAGAGAAAAGAGTTTCAATTCAAGTGTAAGTCCTTACAACCAATTATGGAGTTGTACTATTTATTAGTAAGTTTTCTCTATCATGTTTTGTGCGTGCGTGCGTGCGTGTGTGTGTGTGTGTGTGTGTGTGTGTGTGTGTGTTAGTGAAGACTGAATGAAGATTGAACCCAGGGGCATTCTACCTCCCAGTTACACCCCCAGCCCTTCTTTTATAAATTTTGAAACAAGGTCTTGCTAAGTTGCTAAGGCTGGCTGTGAACCTATAATCCTCCTGTCTCAGCCTCCCAAGTACTGGGTTGCAAGTGAGCACCACCACACGTGGTTTATCATCACATTTTTATCCATGTACCTGCTCTCAGTTTACTGTAATCTAAATTTGAAATGTCCCTGAAAGGCCCAGGTATTAATGGATTGATTTCCAGCTTGATGCTGGTGGAAGGGAGTGGAACTTTTAAAAGGTGGGGCCTAGTGGGGCAGGCCTTTGGGTCTCTGGAAATAAGACCATGGAGGAACCTGTGGCCCCTTCTTCTTCTCCTTTTTTACTTCTGGGCATTATGAACTGCCTCACCACAGGGCCAAAAGCTACGGGGAACATCGGGTCATGGACAGGAACCTCCAAAACTGTGAGCTGAAAATAAACCTTTTTTTAAATAAGTTGATTTGTCTAAGATTATTTGTGACAGTGGCAGAAAGCTGACTGACACACAGCTCAAACATTTCTATGTCCCAGGCTTGGGGTGATTTATGCCTATATGCTTTTAATTTCCTTATAGAATGTTTCAAATTGCGCCAGATGTCGTTATAAATGGCTGGGGCTAAATTATGTAGAGGTGTACTATCGCTACTTAATGCCTACATTTGATGGGGTTATTAAAAGAACTGACAACATAAATCACCGTAGCAACACAAACAAGGATTTATAGCCCATTCCAAATGCCCAGGGCTGAAAATATCTCATAGCTACCGAAAGCTCTGGCATGAGGCAGCCATTTAAACATTAAGCCAATGAGGTATTGGGATCTGGAAATACATTGGCTTGCATATTGACCCCTTCGAAGGATCAATAGTTAATAAGAGCTCCGGTTGTTCATTTTTTAATAGTCCAGCCATTGGGATGGCTGAGACTGTACACAGTGTCTTTGGCCCTGTGGTTTATTCCTGTATCCTCCATAAACAGGCCACCTTCTGAGAGTGAACCGTGTGGACGGGAAGTTGCCCTGTAAAAACGGTGTCCTGTGCTGATAAATCTTATCCCACGTAGCCCAGAGCCCTGACAGCTCTGTCTCCATGGCAACCGATGCTCTGACCGCTGTTGGGGGGAGAAGAGTCAAAAGAGGGGATGTCACCAGCGCCACGCATAAAATATATGCCTGGGATTATACGAGATAGCAGAAGATGGGGTGTTGTGTGGCTCTTGTTGACAATACACATAAATCCATTGAGGTTTTACGTGCCCGTGTCCTGCAGCCAAGAAATGTAAGATAGCACCTGTGTCCTCAAACAGACTTTATGAGGCTTTGTGATTCAAGAAGCTACTTTACAGCATGCCTCATTGGATGAGACAAGTCCTCTCTTGTCAGCAGAGTAAGGAGTCCACTGTCACACTGTCCACTGTGGCCGAGTGGGATGGACAGGCTACATCTAGGGATCTGGAGCAGCTGTCTTCACGTCCATGGTGAATCCTCATAGATCCTGGCAAAGCCTGGGTCTGCTTGTTCTTTGGAGGTCTTCTTGGAAAATTGCCTTCTGCCCCAACCTAGTTGCCTCTTGTCGTTTCTGTCTCTTAGCTTCTTTCTCCCAATTCTCCGCTGCAAAAAGGACAAGAGGGCCCTCGGTGGAGGCAAGAACTCTCCACGATGCAGGAGGATGAGGGGAACATGGCAAGGCATGCTGGGAGATTTTGGATGTTTAGTTGTGGGCAGTGCAAAGACCGGGGTCATTCACCTCGTGCAAAGGTGGTGATGTATGGAAAAATGGGTGGATGTAGTGAGACCGTGTTAAGGAGATGATTTGAGTGTTTTTACCTATAGGAACAGAGGACTCTCAAGTAGACCAGAGTCCCTCATCCCTCGTCCCAGGGCTCTTCAGTGGGGACATGATAGACATTTGGGTGACACAACTCTTCATTATCTGGGAGTGTCCATTCACTCCAGCGTGTTCAGAATCCCTGCCCCTTGTCTATTAAGTGCCAGAAGTGAGTATTGGTTAGCTAAAAAAATCACAGGCTTCCCCCATGGACTTCCAAATCCTGCTGGAGTTGCAACACCACCTCTGGATTGAGAACCAATAAAGCCAGTTTAATAATTCACCTTGTGGATTTCTCAGGAATCCAATAAATAACTGACTTTGGAGACCAAATTTATGTTTATCTAAAGTTGGTCTCTGGTAGCAACATGTTCACACAGGATATCAGAATAACTTAATCTCCGCAAAGTTAAAAATGTTTGAAATATGCTTCTGAGTATTTGAAAATAATTTCGCCATAAATCATCTCCTCCTAACCCCCCGTTCGCCAAATCTCGGCGCAGATGTGCATCGGGAACCTCAATTTGTCAAGTTCTTGGCTGAATCAAGACTCGACTCTTGATTAGCTAGAGAGTCTGCTGGGATACCAACGTCACGTTGCGTTAGAGTATGCGTTCATTCTTCTTGACCATTACTCATCTCTGCGAGGCCGGCTTCCTGGAAAAGAATTGGTCATATTTCTCATTTGTGTCCTTAGCTCCAAGAAAATGGAGATGTATCACAAAGTAGATTTTATAAAAATGAAAATGCATTTTTTATTTTTTAGCGAACAGACTTATGAGCCATTAAGTCATTAGAAGGCTCTAAAAAAAATAAAAAATCACACTTCCTGAAAGCACATTTGCAGAATTTACAGAGGCAGATAGAATAATACTAACCAGTCACACCAACTGTTTCTTCTAATCGAAGCATAAACTCATGCAGTAATGGGCCCAAATATTGAGACTATATCTTGATGAATATTTGTCTAGAGCTACATCCCTATCTAACCACTTCCAAAATATCTAATTATTCAGAGCAGAGAATATTTTGCAGCACATGATAATGTTACACCTGTCTTTCTGGTCAGTGTCCAACCCCACCACCCCCTTTAGAGAAGAGAGGACAAGTCATCTATCATCATAGTTTTGTACATTTTTTAAAATTCATGCACAGAGAACCACTCAGTATGAATTCCTTTGCATTTGGCTTCCCCTGCTCCTTTTGTATGTTTTTGAGAATTATGCATGTTGCTCTGTGTAGCAATAGTTCATTTTTATTGCTGTATTCAATTTGTTTTCTGTATCATAGTATTTAGGAATGCACTGCAATGTATTTATTTATTCTACTACTTGTGGGTTTTTTTATTGTTTCCAGGTACATCTTTCATAAAGCTATCAAGATTTGTGTGTGGGGGGGATTTTCTTCTAGAGATATACCTAGGAGGAGAACTTCTAGATCATCCGCTTAGGATTGGTCTAGATTTAGTTTAGGACAGTGCTGCATGTTTTGAATATTCAAAGTACTTGCATTACATAAGCTGTCCCCTATACAAGCTGGTTTTGGGAAATTACTCAATTTCCTGACTTGAAATTGAAGAAATCATGATACTTGGTCCTGCTGTACATTTCTGACTATCAAAGATTCTTGCAGGTATTGATCGTACCACGCGAATCAAATGAAATAAAAGTTGATTCCTTTGTCCTTCTTCCCTTTCTTTTATTGGAAATCCTGCTCATAATCTTTGAACTACCGAGTCTCTTCTGTGGCTTTACTTTGAACATGCCTCATATTTTGGGATCCTCTCACATCTTGAATTTCACTTTAATGAATTTGCTACTGAGAAGGGAATCTGTGGACAGGAAAAGGAAGTCCTAAGAAGACAAGGAGAGGCAGCTTGCCCTGACCCCCTTCTAGGTTTCAGTCTCACCTTGTGGAATCTCCATCAAGCACCCCATTGCGTTCCTCCAGGTTCACCATTTTTATCGTCCTCAGAGCCCGTGGGAGAGGAACACTTCCTGAGCCTCCACCCACTGCACCTTGGCCAGTCTTCCTAAACAGAGAGCATGGTGACTCTCTGTAGGTTTGGTCTTTGTATCATTGGCTGAAACCCTCTGGCTCTCCATTGATTCTGAAACATTTGAATTGAGGACCTGCTGTGTCGTTTGCTCTGAGAGATCAATGGACAGGTTTTCACACAAGAGGGAAAATACACCAGAGAATGGCTCGATTCTAGCAGGAAGCCCTAACCTTATTATCCCACAGCTCAAATTGCTGTTTCTAAACTTCCAGCAGGAAAGAGAAGAGTCTGGTTTTACAGGAGCCTGAAAGATAAAAACGCATGTCCAGAGTTGAGAGAGACAGAGAGGGAAGGAGAGAGAGAGAGAGAGAGAGAGAGAGAGAGAGAGAGAGAGAGAGAGAGAGAGACCCTATAAGGAGCTCTGAAAATAAGTGTGTGATAGACATTGAATCTGGAGGGTGAGCGACCTATAGGTATTTTTATTCCCTCTGCAGCTGGCAGCAGATAGACCATAGGGCACTGTCTCTTTTACTGAGCCCAGTGGCTGAGAATTTAATGGCCAGCTCCAGGCTGCATGCAGTGGAATTACAGACAGGTTCATGGCTCTTCTCACAAAAATAGAAACTAGGTAGTTGGTTTGCGAAGATAGAAGAGGAGCAGGTCAGATGATTAGCCACTGGTTTTCCGGGTGGCACACGCTCATGAAGGACAAGAGCAACGGCGACACAGAGAGATCTGTGATGATCATTTTCTGTTTTGCATTTCTTGGACTTGATTAAATACTAGGCATGGTACTTCAAATCACAGGAAACCCTGATAATGATATTGGCAGGCACTCTCATTGAGAGTGAGTCTTGGAGATTTAAAAATGTACATCCAAATTTAAATATATACATTTATGTATCATATATTTTATTATTTATATATTACATTAATTTATGTGCATACACACACACACGTGTGTGTGTGTGTGTGTGTGTGTGTGTGTGTGTGGTACTGGGGATTAAACCCAGGGACATTCTACCTCCAAGCTACAACCTCCAGTCTTATTTTATATTTTGAAACAGAGTCTCACTATGTTGCTGAGGATCTCACTAAATTTCTAAATTTCTGGCTTCCAACTGTGATCCTCCTGTCTCAGCCTCTCAAGTTCCCCAACTTTAGATTTTTTAAAAATTCTTTCATTGTCCAGAGAATAACACCCTTATCCTTCCCTGCCCCTCTCCTATGCTGACAGTGTTATAAATAATGGGTGAGCCATAAAACAGATCTTTCAGCCAAACTAATGTTCCCCTCCAAGGAGACATCCTTGTTTCTGTAAATGCTTCGGCACTTTATTTTCATTATAGAGAAAACACAGCAAAGCAAAATAAAACCAAAGGTGTGTGTGCGTGCGCACACACACACACACACACACACACACACATACACACACCAAAGTTTTTGATCTGCCCCTGGTTTACTCTACTTACTTCTTCCTCTAGGACCTGCATATCTGCAAATTTCAACCTGTCTCAGTGCTTTGCATGTGGAAAATTCCACTGCATATAAACAGAAGACTGCACCGTACAATGCACTTAACAACTCCCTGCTTACAGTAGATGTCAGTGATTTGCTATTGCTTTGTTTCAGTGTGATGCTTTCTATTTTCTCTTCCCATTGTCAGTATATAGTACCTGGTTTCTTCTGTGGTTTCACTTCCTCCTCTCCCACTCCTACCCCCTGGTTCAACCCCAAGAAACTGGGAAGTCATCTGACCCAGTCCTGACCAATCAATGCATTACAATCCTAAATATTTAAAGGGCAAACATCTCAGCCAATGAGAACTCCCCTGGACCTTTGCATAGTCTAGTGAGAGGAAGTTGCTTCTTCTTAGCTTTCTCAGCTGTCGCTTGAATGGTTTGGAGCTGCAGCTATCCATCCTATTTTACATGGGAAGCGTCTACCTATTGTCTTATAACTGAATGCATGCGTGGCTTGATCAGTAGACAATGTGAAGATTCTGTCAATGGCAATGTTTTAAAATTTAGTAAAATTTTGTTTCCAAATGAATAATACAGAACTTGTATAGCATTACTATTTTTTCACATTGAAGATTATTTTAGAATAGGCCCTGGTCCAACAGTAAGTCCGTTAGAAGACAACATCAAGGGGCTCTCAGTGAGTTACGGAGTTCCAATGCGGGGTGCAGGAAAGGTGGGAAATAAGGGCTATGAAGAGAGTTTGGGCATCATTTCTCAGAAACTGAAAAAGGCCTGGTTCACATCCACATGAGAAGCCCCTTCAGCTTATTTTTGTTAATGGAGAAAACTTATAAACAATTATGTTTAAATAATTATATTTTAAATGCTTTGGTTAAAAATTATTTTCTGGTAGATGCATGCAAATGTACCTGTCCTTCAAGATACCAACACCTGGGTTCATCTGTGATCTTTTTTTAAGTTTCATTTATTTATTTTATACTTTTATTGGCGCATCATAAGCTCACACTATAATGTAGTTCGTAGTGATAGCGACATACTTGCACACAGCACCTGGTCATCCAATCTCCCTCTGCCCTCTTCCTCTCTGCCTCATTTCCTACCAGGCTGTGGGTCTTAAGTGGTGTGGCAAAGTCTTATATTAGGTGGTTATGGCAAAAAAAAAAATAGATGCCAGTTTTAAATAAATGAAATGAACCTGGAAAACAGGACAAGCTGTGGGTTTTAAGTGGCACGGTAAAGTCTTAGATTAGGTTTTTATGGCAAAAAAAAAAAATAGGTGCCAGTTTTAAATAAATGAAGTGAACCTGGAAAACAGGACAAAGGGCTTGTTAAAATACAGTTGTAGCATCTTGTGCCGGGAGATTCAGGCCACAGTGATACACTGTTCCTCTAAACGTCTGTCCACGCCTGATTCACGGCTTCTGAAAGGGAGCCTGCTGTGGCTTGGGTGTGGTTTAAAGCATATCTGAAGGTTGCCTGGGAAAGCAGAATCCCTGGTGAGCAGCACTGAGAGATGTCGCCATCTAAGCAATGGCATTTTGTAGAAGAGGACAGGCCCATTGGAGGCGCTAGCCTGGGGATGGATTCATGTACTTCCTGCAAGACCCAGGTGAGTTCCCCCCGAGAATAAGCTGTTATGAAGAAAGTGAGCCTGGCCCCTGCACACCTGGTTTTCTGCCTCACCATGTCATCTCTCTTTGCTTGGGGTTTCACCAAGATGTCATCCACCTAGCCAGGCATGGTGGCACATGCTTGTCATCCCAGTACTTGGGAGGCTGAGACCAGAGGATCCAGGTTTGTGACCAACCTCAGCTACTTAGTGAGGCCCTCTGCAACTTAGTGAGAGCCTGTTTCAAAATAAAGAAAAAAAATAGGGCTGGGAGTATAGCTCAGAGGTAGAATGCCCCTGGGATCAATCCCCAGTACCGCAAAAAAAAAAAAAAAAAAAAGATGTCATCCACCATATTGTGACATAGCCAGGAAGCTCTCACCAGAGCCCAGTAGATGCCCTTGGACCTTCAAAACTACGAGCCAATAAACCTTTTCTTCTGTATAAAGTACCCGGCCTCAGGAGGTGTTTTTGTAAAGCAGCACAAAATGAACCAAGACCCTGTGCCTCTTATTTCCTATCACCAACAATTGTGAATGAGAATAAATAATTCTACTGTTACGTTCCTCACATTGCGTCATCATCCTGTTATCCAGCTTGGCGTGCAGTTTCAGGAGTGCTTCTGGAACTAATTAATGATGAACATTTATATTAACAGCTGCTTCGGATCACAGCCCAGCTGTTGCTTCAGGAAGGACATCTTGTACTCTTCCAATTTTGTCCAGGGTCCATGGAAGAAACCAAATTCATCATCAAATGAAAGGGATATTTTTATCCCCATTTTCAAATATAAAGACATAGTCACACACCATGTTTCTTCACAGGAAAAGCCAAAATATCAATCCTTATTTATTTATTTGTATTTATTTTTCAATTTTAGCTACTAGCCTGCAAGGTAAGGTTTCTTACTTGTCATTGTATTTTGTACGATTTGATCTAATGTGGAAACACAGTGGCAGGTTCCCCCTATCTCAAATGCAGACACGAAGAATCACTTGCATCTTAGCTCTCACCATTGCAAAAAAATACAGGTCAGAGAAGATGTTCTTCAACCCTGCTCCCCCCTCTTTTTTTTAAAGAAATGCTGATAAAGAACACTCACACTGATATTAACCAAAGCAGAATTTCAGTAGGAAGTCAAAATAATAACACTGTCAAAAGAAATTAATCTCAGTTCCTTCCGATTTCCTATCTCTCCCTTACGTTCCCAGGAAAAACTCTTATTAACCAAGAGACTGATTTGGAAAAAAAAAAATATGTTCAGTAGTTATCAGCAGACTAAGTAAAATCCAGAATGCAGATTTCTAAATTACTGGGAACTTTTTAGAAAAGTAAGGGGGATTCTGGTGCCGGCAATTTTATGAACATTCACAAGAGTGGTCATGAAGGATGTAGTCTGGCTGGTGTTGCATTTCCTGACAAATTTGGTAAAATGTTGTCTCTCCAGTCCTTTGTCAAAATAGCTGTGTTTCTTCTTTCCTGTGGTGCCTTTGAAAGAGATATTACCTGATGTGTCCCTTCAAATGTCAATATCTTTGTAATATCAGCAATATTATTGAAAATCTCCATGCCTTCCTCATCCCGTTAAACTGAAGAAACACTGTTAAGGTGGGTGGGGCACTTGTATTAGCCAATGGAGGTATTTTTATATGCCTTTATTGGTGCATTAGAGTCTCACATCATAATGTAAATCATGATGACAGTGACATACATGCACACAACTCTTGGTGCCCCCACCCCTGGGCAGCCTCCCTATCCCTTCCTTCTCCATACGGAATTCTGAGATTGACATTGGTATTTTCACATATGTATACATAGCCAACGGTAGTAATGCCTTCAATGAACCTCACTCTCCCCACTCCCTTTCCCTTAGACCACCTCCTTAGTTCCACTGAGGTTCCTCCTCCATCGTCTGGAGTTGCCCTGGTATCCCCATTCTTCCCTAGCTTCTGCATATTTGAGAAAACATATGACCCTTCACTTTCTGTGACTGGCTAATCTTACTTAATAAAATGTCCTCCAGGTCCTTCCACTATCCTGCAAATGACATAATTTTGTTCTTTCTTATTGCTGAGTAGAATGATTCCATTGTGTAAATAACCCATGGAGGTATTTTCAAAGCAGAAACTTTTCCCAGAGTAGTGAAACATGCCTCTAATTCCTGCTACTTGGGAGGCAGAGGTAGGAAGATTGCAGGTTTGAGGACAGTGTGGACAACTTCATGAGACTCTATCTCAAAATTTTAAAAAATTTAAAAATAAAATAAAATGCAGTAGAAATATAGCTCAGGCTAGAGTTCTCACCTAGCATGTGCAAGGTCCTGAGTTCAATATACAGGAACATACACATGCACACTTGCTTGCACACACACACACACACACACACAGCTGAAACTTCAACATACAATGATGAAACATCTAAATGTAGTTACAATGAGCTCTGGATGGGAATCGATCTTAAATGTCTTCTAGATAGAATGGTATAGTTGTAGATACACAAACAGACAGAAAGAAATATTTTCCCAATGGTCAATATATGCACCTCAGCACCAGGATAAATATTTGTAAATAGTAATTACTTATCTTTCTGATACATTGAAGAAATAATGCTCCTAATACCAGCTATGCTATTGAGACCTCAGCTAACATGTTGCTGGTTGAGGAATCTGGTGCTAAGAGTGGAGTGTGGAGCTAAATAATCCCACCCTCACTTATTGCAACATACTGAGTCCGAGTTCTCCTAATTCTGCCATATTTGCACAGTCTCATGGCAAAATTTATCCAGAATCCACAATGCTTAGTATTAGTCCCATGCTTTATATGATCAACATGCATCCATGTCAGGAGAATATTCCAATGATTTCAATATCTCACTGTGACTTGGATTTCACAGCATGGTTTTTGTAACAAACGTCCTCTTTGGTTTCTGCAGCCACCCATGTCCTCTCTCCTCTTGTGGACATGGGCCCCTTGCTGGCTTTCTCAGCTTCCTTGGGTCTGTTCTCTCCAGCCCCTGATCCCTCCTCTCAGATCTGAGTTTCAGTCTACACGTCCAGGATCCCATCCAACTCAGGGCCCACCAGACCTTTTATGCCTGGACCACCTTCTGCTTCCTTTGGGCATTGCTTCCTTTCTGGTCCCTGGCTGTCTTGTCCCCTGAAGCATCTCTTCCATTACCTCCCTAGAGCATGCAGACAAGGAATGATGAGGCATCTCTCTCTCTCTCTCATTTGTCAACATATCATGAGCACCCAGTTCTTTGCTTCACTCTTTAAACATCCTCATGGAAGGGCTGCTCATGGGGTGGGGAAAAATGATCTTCAGGCCTCTGCTCATTCTACCACCAGAGAGTAGACCTTTTCAGGATTTCAGACAGGAGGAAGAGCCTGCAGGCACAGAAACAATACACTTAGGAGAACCTGCAAGTTCAGGATAGGGTGGGAGATTCACTTGGAAGGTCCCAGAAGCTATAGGAAGGATGGACCACGGAGAACATTTGTTATACCATCTGTCCTCTCTCCCTAGTCATTCATGTTTGCTTCTTTTCCCTTTATTTTGCTTCCTTTACTTTTATTTGATGCTCTGTGATAATACATCCTATGGAGGTATAGCGTGATAGTGCATACATGCCTCCATCTCCTGGAGTACTTTTCTCTAGACCCCAGTGCCCTCCCTCTCCTTCCCCCATATGTCTTTGAGATTGGAATTGGTAATTCTATGTACAAATGTAGCATCATTTCAACTGTAGCATTCTTAATGTCTCCATCCCCTATTTTATAATCACCATTTATGACTTAGTTTGTATGTGAACTTGTGAGAGATGACTTCTAGAACTTCCAAATTCCCTGATGTAGTTATTCCTGCTATAGATTGTCATGGAGTCACATCCCCTCTCCCTGCCATGGCCCTATTGCCCCCTGCATTGGGGTTACTTGTGCACGTGGCTGTGTCTCCTACAGACATAATACTGAATGAGGGCTTGGATCGGCAGATTAGCATGCTCATCCAGTTAAAGTTGAGTTTCAGATAAACCATGAAAACATTTCCAGTCTACGCACATCCCAGGCTTGTTTGGTCCACATCATACTGTGGCTATTGTGAATAGCATGGTGTCTGACACAAGACAGGTGCCAATGCTGATGGATGGCTAAGCAGAGCATTCCCAGCAGCCTTCAGCTAATGCAACCTGATTTTTGCAAGCTTGTGTCAATCTTCCCACGGTGAAGACTGCACCTCCTGCCAGTGACAAAACACGTACTGTGCACAAACTTCAGAAAACCCACTGGCTATCTGTCAAATGTCATCATCATTTCTCAAGGCATTAGAATGGAAATCAGGAAGCAGCCAAGGAAATGAGGCTCTGATCAACTTCTGGGATAAAGAACCTGATCTCTAAACATCCATGTGGCTGGTGACTCCTTGCATTATGTCACTCATGGAAATGGCTGTGTTGTAAATTTAATAGAACAATAGCTGGCAGTATCACAATGATTATTTCCCTCCTGACTCGGTAGGTTAAAAAGTTTGTCATGATGTGGTGTGTCACAGATGAGTGAATCGTTTTATTTGGCCAAAACACAAGGGAGGGTCAGGCACAAGCTGCCGCTTCTGAAAAAAAGTGACGGAGGGCACAGAGTCAGAGGAAATCAAGCACAGGCGATATGAACCACGAACGTGATTTTAATGGCTAGATACAGACTGTCCCTTGAATGAAGAGCTCATGGTTTAAAGTTCAGAGTTGATGTAACTAAGTCATGAAGGTTGTAATCTCATAAGTCGATAAATCCATTGTAATTAAATCCATTGGATTTACTGAGTGGTCACCTAGGCAGGTAAGGTGTGGCTGGAGAAGGTAGATCACCCTACCGCAGACCCAGCCTAACATGGATTGAACCTTGAGTCTCCCAAAATGGTGAGCAAATAAATCTTCATTCTTCTAAGTTGTGTGGTCAGTTGTTTGGGATTACAGTAGTGAGAATATTGACCAAGATAGTTATGAGGGTCCAATTAACAGCTTCTAACACATGTTTACCTTCTTCAGGAACTTCACGTCCCCAAATCTGAATCTGCTTTCTTTTGCACACAACTTCCTAGTCTCTCACACAAGCCCTCCACGGCAGAATCTTCTGCTAGCATTTGCCAGGGAAGTCAACTGGCTTCCAGGAAATGCAGACCACCTTTACCCACAAGTCGCTACTCATCTAAAGTCATTAATCAGACATGGTTTTATGCACCATTTGTGTATTTTATTATTTATCTTATGTTGATAGACTTTATCTTTAAGAATGGTCTTAGATTTGTAGCCAAAATTGAGCATAAGGCACAGAGAAATCCCATGTGCCCCCTGTAAGCATACACCATAGCCTTCCTCTTGTCGGTATCCCCCACAAAGATGGTACATCTGTTATGATTGATGTATCTACATTGACATATAATTATCATCCCGAGTCCATAGTATATATTAGGGGACATTCTTGGTGTCATAGATTCTATGGGTTTGAGCAAATTGAGAATGACATCTATCCATGCACTCTTGTGTATGTTACACTTCAAAAGATTATAGTGATTTAAAAATAACACCTAGCCAGGCATGGTGGCTCATGCCTAAAATCCCAGCTACTCAGGAGGCTGAAGCAGAACAATGGCTTGAGTCCAAGAGTTCGAGGACAGCCTGGGCAACAGAGTTAGAACCTGCCTCAAACAAAACAAAATAGCAACAACAACAAGCAAACAAACAAGGTGCCTGTCTACAGTTTTATTTGGGATAAATAATTGAAACAACAACAAAAAACATACAACAACAACAAACTAAGCATGTGTGTTGTCTATAGATTTTGATGTGGGAAGAATAATTGGAAAGGATAATAGTTATCAGGAGTGTGTGTGTGTGTCAAGCCCTGGAGAGGGCACATTGCATGGTCTCTTTTCATCTGATCTCTCTATAGTCCTATGAGGAAGCTGCAGCTCTCATATCTCCATTAATGGGGATGCTGCTCCCAGTCAGGTGAGTTTCAGACAGCCACATAGGGAGTGGGAGTCAGAGCTTGGATTTAAACTCAGGTTTATTTGAAACTGTGCTATTAACCACCACAGGGAGGATGGCCCAGTAAATCCTAACTCAGAGGCTGTTGCATCTTTTGGGGATTCAACCCCTTTGAGAATAGATATGCATGGAACTCAAGGCCACCATCTTAATAGAAGGACAGAAGTGGCCAAAGTAGGCTAAGGAAAATAGTCCTGTGAGTCTTTCCTTCCCTCCTTCCTTCCTTCCTTCCTTCCTTCCTTCCTTCCTTCCTTCCTTCCTTCCTCCCTTATCTCTCTCTCTTTCTCTCTCTCTCTCTCTCTCTCTCTCTCTCTCTCTCTCTCTCTCTCTCTCCCTACCTACCTCCCCTATCACTTTCTCTCTCTGTGTACTAGGGATTTAACCCAGAGACATTCTACCTCTGACCTAAACACTTAACTCTTTTTATCTTTTATTTTCAAAGAAGACCACATAAAGTTGCTGAGGCTGGTCTTGAGCCTGCAATCCCACAGTCTCAGCCTCCTGAGTATTGGGATTACTGGTGTGTGACACAATACCTGGCTTTCTATGAGTCATTAAATGGAAGGAAGATGAGCCAGAGGCTAAGTAATGGTATGTGTGATATAGGATACTGTGGATGGAAGTTTTAGCAGTGCACCAAGACAATGGATGAAGCATTTGGAAGTGAATAGAGAAGCTGATATAAGAACATACTTCTAATAGCCAGCCCTGTGCAAGCACCTCACATTTGCAATGTGAATTTGAATGAGTCTCAACATCTATCCAGAGTAGAAAAGAAGGTTTTGAAGAATTGGAATAAAATTAGATTATACTTGGTTCATTGCATGAATCCATATTCTGGTCCTAGTTCTCAGAAACAGATTATAAAGCCTGGTGTAATCTGTTAAGAGCTGGCATATTTAATTTGGTAATTATTATTAATATAAATGATTATTAATAAATGAGATTTTTTTTCTCAACTTAGTGATGAGGTAGGGAGCCATTTTCCTCCTTACCGTGGATAATTATCCATGAAGGGAATAATTACAGATCTCACAAGTAAAAGTCAAATTAAATAATTTTATATGCTTGGAGAAGTATCAAATGTTCTACTCATTAGTTTTCATAATTAAGAATGTTAACCTAAAGCTGTTTAATAACATAATGATAAATAATGTAAGACTCGATTTCAACTCTACATTATGGTAAGTTAGAAAGAAGATGAATCTAGAAGACACAGAAACTCACTGAACTAGGTAGAGGTTTACAGCATAGACAGAAATCTGGAGCTTTGAGTCTAACTAGTCCGGGACCCCTCACAAAAGGTCTTTATGTAGTCACACCTACTGTAAAACAATAAACTTGAACTCAATGATCCCTTTGGTATAATCTAGATCTGTGTACAGATCGAAGTCAAAATAGAGAACCAAAGAGAGATTTATGACCCTCTCTCAATGATTGATAGCAGTAGAATGACAACGAACAAGAGTATAGCAACTTGAACTCCACAACCAAACTGACTCAAATGAAAATTATGGAAAACCTCCCCTAAAAATAGCAGAACAAATATTCTTCTCAAGTAATAATGAAACATTTAGCACTATAGACTATATTCTGGATCCTAAGGAAAGCAACAAAAAATTTAAGTTTGCCAGTTAATACAAATCATAGCCCTTGATCAAAATGGAACTGAAGCAGAAATACATAATGGAAAAGATCTGTGGAATGGTCAAAATGTTTGGAAATCAAATAATACAATTCCAAAGAAGAACCCAAAGCAGAATTTGGTATTTCCAACTGAATGAAAATAAAATGGAATATACCAAAATTTGTGTGAGATTGCTAATGTACTTCTTGGGAAAAGTGTATTTCAAAAAAGAAAAATGCTCAACATCACAAGCTATCATGGAAATGCAAATTGCAACCATAATGTATCCTCAAAATAACGTTCAAAATTCACACATTGTGGTGGTACTAATTGTGCCAAAACTACATCCGTTGATCATGGATGACTCAGACGTGATATGGGGTTCATTGATTTGGAATCAAGCTTAGATGAGCTCATTTCAGCT
Organism: Graphiurus murinus; assembly: GCA_004027655.1. Classification (NCBI taxonomy): domain Eukaryota; kingdom Metazoa; phylum Chordata; class Mammalia; order Rodentia; family Gliridae; genus Graphiurus; species Graphiurus murinus. The sequence goes on from PVLC010007957.1 coordinate 58,847, forward strand.
ACATTAAAAGCAGAGTCTCTGATGAGACACATCAGGAAATAATAATCAGACTCATTCAGACATTCCGGCTGCAGATGGATGGGAAGCTGCTCAGCAATGACTCATGTGTTTGAAACTTTTGGGGAATTAAAAACTGTGATGTCATAGGAAGTGTGAGCCCAAGTGAGGATGGATGGAAATGGACATCTTAGTATGAGGAGAAACACTATTCCATCAAGCTGAGCTCCAAAGTTACACACTTGACAAATGGGGGGGGGGGGTCTGAGAGGCAGACCTAAACCTCTACTTTGCAAAAGTGACTACTATTGTTCCTTCCTCTTCCTCCACCTCCTCCTCTTCCTCCTCCTCCTTTTTCCTGGTGATTGAACCCAGAGGGGCTCTACCACTGAGGTATTTCAATGTTATTTTTAGACAGAGTCTCACTACATTACCCATGCTGGCCTTGAACTCACCATCCTCCTGCCTCAGCTTCCTGAGTAGCTGAGATTACAAGCATGAGCGACCATGCCCTGTCCCATTCTGTTTTAAAAAATACATTTCAATTTTATTTTATACATTTATGAAAGAGAAAAATGGATAATACAAATTAGACCAGAAATTGAAAACCATCAAAGTCCTACCATCCAGGACAACAGATGATCATATATTGGTGATTTTTGTTGTTCAAGAAAATAACATATTGGGAGACTGAGACCAGAGGACCCAGGTTCACAGCCAGCCTCAGCTACCTAGTGAGGCCCTCTGCAAATTTGTGAGACCCTGTTTCAAAATGAAGAATAAAAAAAGGGCTGGGGGTATAGCTTGGAGGTAGAATGCCCCTGAGTTCAATCCCCAGTACTGCAAAAAATAAAATAAAAGAAAAGAACATATGAGTGTATGTGTGTTTTAACTACAAAGGTGCTCTCAATTCCCAGGGCATGTTCATAAGCAGAATTTCCTAAATAATGTCAGAAATGCAAAATAATCAAGTGTGGCTTCTCTGTTTCCCTGATAATGGGTTCTCTTTCTGAGCTGTTGTATGTTTTACAGACATGCATTTTTTTTTTTTTTGCAAGATTAACCACACTCCCATGGGTTCAGCTTTAAAGATAGGACTCTGAAACTCAGTTCTTCTCTAACTCAGCATCATGAGTCATTCAGGAATTAGTCATAGGCAAAATCAAGACCTGATAAATAGGTGTCGGGGTCAAAATCAATAATCCATTAGCACGATGGATTCCCAGGTTTCCTGACACCAGGTGATGTGTTGCTACTTTGATCTCAGCTTGGAACATCTCTTGACCCTAAAAGCTGACCACCTGCAGGCGACCTCCTGCGGGTCACAGGATGATGGGGGCTGGGCCAGGTTGGAGGTAAGGGACATCAGTATCAACCTAAGCAGCAAAAAGGGCAACCCAACGCTTATTGGAAGACATTGATTTATGCCTCACAAAACCATTTCCTTTGGAAATGGGCAGGCAGGTGGCTGCAATTTCTATCAGTTAAACTGTACCCTGCTGCTTCCCATTTCCTTCCTCACTGACAGCCTTTTAACAAAACTGCTAATGTGCAAGTATTTATACTGCCTGTGTTTTTCTTCTTCTTCTTCTATGCACATGTTCTTCTTTACCTCCAGCGTAGGAAATTTGAATCAGAAATATAAGTACCATTTACTAGAAACCCAACAAGACAAGTAATTAATGCATTTCCCTTTTTAAAGGCTATATATATATATATATATATATATATATATATATATATATATATGTAATTATGAGCAAGGACAAATTATGATTTCACATTGTGGAGTTGTGCAATTTTCTCCTGGCAGACCCTGAGCTATCATTATAATCAAAAATTTTCTTCTTGGAAAACCAAGGCAAAATTTTGCAATTTCTAAGTAGTGCAAGATGGAACCAGATAGTCACTAATTCAGGAAGTTATCAAAAAGTCAGGTCCATGGTTAACAGTGAATAACTATAATAGGAATGGGACTTCCTGTTCTCCAGTCACTTCATTACTTCTTTTCCTCTTGCACAGACTCTCTCTCCCTCTCCCTCTCCCTCTCCCTCCCTCTCTCTCTCTCTCTCTCTC